>CALNHX010004204.1:0-132525 GCA_940337035.1 Agriotes lineatus | reverse complement strand
AAATGTCAGTAGCCAGATTGGGTTGCTACGATAATACGAAGCTGTCATATTGAATTTACACAAAAGTTAGAAAATTAAATTACTTTATCTATCCTTGATGTTAAAGTGCTACTTTATCTACCCTTGCTGTTAAAGTGAAACTTGACCTTTTGTTTTGAGTTGATAAAAGCACACTTTAACATGTGCTATAGAAAAAAATAACAAATCTGGCAATGTGGTGGCAAGAAAATCTCAAACAGACACTGACAGAAAAAAAAAATTGCATCCGCTGCATCACTGAATCAGTTAGTCCAACATGAAAAGAAAAAATCATAACCAACTTGTTATATAACCCTTTTTCGAACGGTTATTACAATTAGTCAATTGGATATATACCCTATTGCTTAGTTAACAGAAGTAATATCTAGAATAATGTATTAAACACTTGCCGTGTTGCTTTTGAATTACTTTCAAAATTGACATATCTCACTTATGAAAATATAATTGAAATTATGTCACTTGACTATTATTTAAAATTACCTCGGCTAGTCAGTTTATTGAGCAAATAAGAATCTATTTTCCTCAGCTGAATAAGTAAAGGTTATAATAATGAATCTCTTTATAATTGAATACTGAATTACAAAATTATTATTGTATTGACTTCTTTGTCAATCACACTCCTTAGTACTTTTAATAGAACCTTCTTTTAAGTTAGATTGTATTATTATGCTTGGTTTGACAATACAAGCAATCAAAACTAAATGTCAAATTATTTAATCAAATTACTTTTTCCAAATTGAGGTTAAAATTAATTACGGATACCTAGACCAAAATGATATAATTTCTACTTATAATGGCCGAAAACGTCGAGTACCCGAATCAAAGCAAATTTAGAAAACTTAATATTCTAAATTGCTCTCTAAACCCAAATTACAATGCTTTCCACTAATTTTGTCGTACCAAACTTGTTAATAAAAATACACTAACCTTCACGAAGACTCACTTGTACCTTGAGTGTATTTTCTATCAGCTCCTAACTGATTTGCAGTCGTCAAACACCTCCCTTGAGTTGTTGAAGACTCAAAATAGCTCGTTGTAGCTCTCGTACCTCTTAATATCTTGATAAACGGTAGTACAGCATGCCATAATCACTCTCACTTTCACTTACTGCTGGTTTAAGTACCAATTACCACTTCAAATGGTTTCAAATAATCTTGAAATTATAATATGAATAATAATTGTGATCTTTGGTCAAATTTGATCGTAAAGAAGGCTATCTTGCTATCACGTACCAAATATACAATATTACTCTCACAATTAAAGGAAAGTTAGCCCTTTAACGTGACTTATTAAACGTAGATTATTCAAAATTAAAGAAGTTTTTTCACTTGCAGTAAACAAACCCCTGGTTGCCTATTGCTACTACCACCAGTAATCTCTCACCAACTGTTATCCCATGATACCCTTTAGATATCTGGATATTAATATTCAATTATAATTAAGCATCCACACAGCATGCTACATTACAAACTCTGTTCCAAAAAGGTCGTGAACGGATTATACTTTGTAATTTCTGTGCAGTATGATTAAAACAAATCTTTAAAAAAATCCTGTCGGGTTTTTTCTTCTGATACTTCTGGCAACCCTACCCTTTCTAGATGTAAATAGATCTAAAACTCCTAAATTTTACAAGAGTGGCTTGGAAACAACTCAAATATATTGACACACAAAAATGAGGAGCTTTAAAATCTACCTTATGGCATTTTATTACATACATATTTTGTTTGCTTGGAAACATTCCAGTACTACCAAATTTCATTGTGTGTTACACTTTTCTCATCTATTGTAGATGACTACAAAAATAAGGCATATACCTGGACAACGCACATTTATGGTTTCTTTGAAAAATTAACGTTTAGATTAAAAAATTATGTATTTTAGAGCTCAACACTTGCATATATTTCAGTAGATTTTTCATGCCTGAAAGTTTTTTTATTTTAGAGTCGAATATTAATACTATTCTTGTTAAATTACTCGAGAGATAAAAATAAAACTGATCCTCAGCAGGCTGTGGAAATTCAAACATATGAATAATATGTTGGTGGCACTGTAAGTCTGTGTCAAATTCGTGGTTGGCAGGTTATGTTTTGCGTCAGTCTCTGTCAAAACTGACGGAAAACCTAACCTGCTAACCTCGAATTTGACATAGACTTACAATGCCACCAAGATATTATTCGTACATTTGAATTTCCACAGCTCGCTGAGGATAATTTTTTTTTAATCTCTCAATATTAAGTTCTGTTTTGAGATGAAATTAAAATCATATAAAATAATTGTAGACTTCTGTAGATAACTAATTCAAGTGTGTTGAATACAGTAACTTAATTATGACATTTTATTCCACATTAAAGTATTAAGAAAAATAAGCTATTGCTAGGTTTGTTATTTATTGACTATTCAGTTCACCTGTCATCTGTCAAAAGTGGGCCAATGAAAACGTCAGATTTTGCATTTCATAGCCAACCAAAATAAATTGTAGTGACTATTGTACTATTAGAAGTCAAGGTTGGGTTTGCAATAGGACTCGTTGCTCCGCAACTTGTACCAAACGCAATGGACTTTCATGATATCTACTATCCCAAAAATAATCGACATAACTTTGATTACTTATAGTATTATATATGATTATTTTATGTTTATATTAATATTATAAATGTGTTAATTATATATTTTGTAAATGCATTTTAAAATAGCGATACTAAGCAATTAGTCTTAAGTTAAGTACTTTGCTTAATCCTATGCCTTTATACCGTTAGGTGTAAGGCGAAGTTGTATTAGTAAGAAGCTTGAATCTATTCGGTAGCCAGTTTGTATTTTTGTACTAATTGCTTGTAAATGCATTTAGATGTTATTATTTTTTACTGAATATGCAATGAAAATAAAACATGCAATATATGCATCCGTCCATTAGACTATAAATGTTTTTAATAGTTTTGGAAATTCTGTTAGTGAATAATAATTGTTTTATTTTTATATCATTATTTTTTTTAATTTTGCGAATAAAGTATTATTAATAAATTGCTTATTTCTTGAATTTAGATATTAAAACTACCAAAAACCTTAAATTTAAATTTTCGCCATTCATACTAGCACTACAGGCCCTTTAGGCCCTTGGTTGACAAATGCTCTTCATTGTTTGCTGTCCTTTGCAAGTTCCGTCCAGTATTGTATATTGAGTTGTCTTAAATTGTCTTCCACTGCACCAATCCATTTTTCTTTGGTTGTCCTTTTCTACTTACTCCTATAAACCCCGCACGCAGCATCTTTGGTCGTCCTTCCACGAGGGAGTCTTTGTATATGACCAATCCAGCTTATTCTTTGGGATCTGATTACGTCCACCATTTCTTCGTTAGTCCTGCTTTCCCATACTCCTTTAATGCTGTCAAAAATCCTCCGCAATTTTTTTCTTTCCCATCTTCAATGTTTTTCTTGTTCTCTTGCATTCAAGATCCAAGTTTTATCACTGTAAATCTTTGCAGGGTGTATAACCGTTTTATATAAACACACTTTGGTCTTTAAAGACACTTGTTTCAATTGAAGTATGGTGAAGGGACTTTCCACATTTTTATTACTTGCACCTATTACCAAGATAGAGAAAGTCTTTTTAAAAGTCATTCCTTCGTTTTCAGTCATTTCCAACATAAGGTTCCCTGTTGTTTCTGGTAAATCTTCCAGTTTTCTCATTTCAATATATTTTGATTTATTTTCTGGATAACCTTCTTTAGTTCATTCTCTGTCTTTGCTACTATTGCCAAGACATCGGCATAGGCTATACACTGATGTTTTGCGTTGTATATCATCCCTTGTAGTTTTTATTTTACTGTCTTAGTGTATCTTATGATTTTTTCTTCTTCTTAGAGTGCCTTCTCTCTACGCAGGTTAGCGATCATCAAGGCTATACGGATCTTAGATGTTGCCACTCTGAATAGATTTACTGAAGTGCAGTTGAACCACTCCTGGAGATTTCTCAGCCAAGAGATATGTCTTCTGCCTATAGATCTTTTCCCAATTATCTTCCCCCTGTATAATTAGCTGCAATATCTCATACTTGGGACCTCTCATGATGTGTCCTAAGTATTCCAGTTTTACTTTTTGTATGGTAAATACTAGCTCTGTTTCTTTTCCAATTCGTTGCAGTACTTCATGGTTAGTAATCTTGTCGGTCCATGGTATCTGTCGATATATCCACGACTCGATCTTCTTTAGGTTTTTTTTTTCAGTGATTTTTCTAGAGCCAATTAAATAATAGCAGTGACACTGAATCTCCTTGCCTAAGCCCTCTTTCTACTTTGAAAGAACTCTATATATTTCCATGTATCCTTACAAAACTTTCTGTATTGTTAAGTGTCATATTTACCGGTGTTATCAGTTATCTAGGTATTTCTAACGTTTCCATTGCACTGAATAACCTATTTCTGTTTATTGTATCATAAACTTGCTTGAAGTCTATGAACACAACATGTACTAACTTATTATGTTCATTCTTTTATTCCATTTGCCATTATTTCATGTCGCAAGACAGGTTGTCGCCTTTTTTGTGCATAAGATGCAAAATTGCTCTGGATCATGATTCGGGTTCTTTTTCATCTTGCCAAATTCTTTTAATGAGCTTCCACAGTTCTTCGTGTAATTTTTCACCACCATATTTTATAGTGTCTGCCAAGATACCGTTTTTGCATCACCCGGACGCTCCTAATTTAATGGACAATGGCCATGAAAGTCCACATTCTATATATTTCAACAATAAAAATCTGGTGTGATACACTCACACAACTTCCTTTTACAGTGTTCTTATAATTAGTCAAAAATTTCATTTTTAATTTTTAGCCATTTGTCAAAAATTTTCAAAAATTAAAAATACTACAAAAACGGTACAAAATAGAGCGTTAGTTGAAGAGACAAATTTTCTCTAGAATTTTAAGGTGAATTCAAAAATGTAATAATATACCGGGTGTTTCATTTAAAATAGGAGTTAATAAAAAAAATAGAAAAAAAACAAAAGAAACCCACTTTAGAAGTATTCAACTGGAAAATCACCCATTTCACATCAATACACATTGAAAATGTAGTAAAAATGTAAAGTTTAAAAAAAATCGAGCCGTTTTTGAAAAAATCGAAAAAAAACTGAAAAATCACAAGAGTAAACACCTACTTCCGGTTATGCGATTTTCTTCAAAAGCTTGCTGTCTCATCTACATAGTACACGAAACTTATATATGAAGTTTCAACGCCATACCTCTTTTCGTTTTTGAGATATTCTGTTCACAGACAGACACACACACACACAGACAGACACATAGACAGACAGACCAATGAAAAAAAAATATGTTTTTTGGGATCAGGGGACTCTAAAACGTGAAGATCTGTTGAAAACGCAATTTCGAATTTTTGGGGTGAATCCAATACTTCCTTTATAGTAAAAGGAAGTAAAAAACAAATATGGGAGGTACATAAAACATAGAAATTACCATATTATATTGGAACACAATGAAATACGTAATCTACATGCTACTGTTAAATTAGTCAACATTAATGTTTTAATTTGTTACTAATTACAATTTTTTTTATTGAATACAATTAAATAGTACAGGAACAAAATAATCAATGCTACAATTTTTCGTTAAATCTAATGCAAGCATGAAAAGAACAGGTATAGCCTGCTGTGGTTATATTTTATTTTCATGGAGACGTTCCTCAGGTTTTGTTCACTCAAGTCATTGTCACGTCAGTGTTAATCTTGTTTAGCTGATAAATCAGAGTTTTAAGTTAAAAGTTAAGCATTGATGTGTTTTCATTTCCACAAAGAAGGAACCATAGTGTTTTGAGGTAATAAGTAAAGATGTAAGACAAAATATTCTATGGTGTAATTCAGTGTCTCTTCAAGATAAACAAATAGCTACCTAACTGAATTAATAACATTTTTACCTGTTCAAAGGCAAAAGAAGTACATTCATATAAGTACAAATTAATTCTCTAAATAATAAAACCTTGAAAATACCTGTTTGAAGGCAATATATCCAATGATATTAAGAAGCTAAGTTTATCACCTAAACCTAAGCATTCTTCCAAGCACAGGAAATGTCATGATAATAAGTAAAACAGTAAATGCAATTTGTGATCGTTCCATTAGTTCCTTCCCAAGAGAGACAAATTCATTATAACTTGATAACATTTAAAGACGTATATTTTTTGGAAAAACTAAATATTGAAATGCGGCCTTTTTGCCTAGCCCTTCACCTACTGAATTATTACGTTAAAATGACCTGGGTTTGCTAGCTTATTCAGTCGGTGAGCTATGGGATTCTTTTTACACCACCAGTGTGGCTAAGGGAAAGCTAATATTGTTTAAGGCCAGCTCGTGGACACCTGAAATGCTGTACTTACAAAGGCAACCACAATGACAATAAAAAGTCCAACCGTTTACATAAAAAGGCATATAATCTGCAATAAAGCACAAACACCAACAAATACACACGTAAGAAATACGCAATACAAAAGCTATACTCTATAGCCTACAGTATGGTTTAAATAGAACGCCAAAATTCAAATGTTAATTCCAAGTTTAATGTTTATGCCGCGGAATTGAATTGGACTACGTGACGCTGTCTATTCTTGTAATTTTCGCTTACGAGGCACAAATTAACCCGCTTGATGCTCACTGCGGATTACGGTGAATGTTGCCACAGCGAACGTGCGTCAGCTGCTTGCCGGTAAATCCCCTGCTTTCTTGATATGACACCCGGCATGAGTGCTACACCCAAAACCGTGGCAATCGCCTCTTGTTTTGTAGCAGTTTTTCGTAGGTATAAAATAACCTGGCTGCAGAGCCCAACTTCCTTCTCCTGAATGCGAGAGCAAACCTTTTACAATGTAGCCCCAAAGAATGAACTTCCCACAACGCTTTTCTGATGTTTCACAACGCACTATTGTAGGGCTTTCTTGCGAAACCTGCAGCTTGCAAGACACTTTATAGGAGTTTGTTTACGACTCATGCAGATCGCACATACTATATGCGATCTTAGATGTGGCTCCTGCAGGTCGCACACACTGTATGGGAGTCTATCGGCGACTGACTCTGCAGTCTATTCACAGCGTCAATGTAATTCCCCGGAAAATGCTGCGTTGCCCTTTGGTTATCGCTTAGCGTTCTGGAATAACTATATTGCGCGTTTAATCACAGTACACCCGCACATACACCATGCTGCATGCACACTCAACACGTTTCGCTTGCCTATGCTATGCGCCAACTTAACATACTAATACATAAAAGATACAGTTAGGCTTGTTACTGGCAATGTGTATAATAAAAAGGCATAAAATATAGAAATATAGCTGACACGCATTGGCCTGTTTCAATATTAAAAAATCTGGCGTGGTACACGCACACAACTTCCTTTTACAGTGATCTTATAATTAGCCAAAAATTTGATTTTTAATTTTTAAGCATTTGTCAAACATTTACAATTTCTACAGGAACCGTACAAAATAGAGAGTTAGTTGAAAAGACAAATTTTCTCTAAAATTCTAAGTCGAATTCAAATATGTAATAATATACCGGATGTTCTATTTAAAATAGTTGTTATTAAAAAACAAATGAAGCCCATTTTAGAGGTATTCAACTGGAAAATCATCTACCTCACAACAATACACATTACAAATATAATAAAATTGTGAAGTTTAAAAAAATCGTTAGAGCCGTTTTTAAAAAAAATCGAAAAAACTGAAAAATCACAAGAGTAAACACCATACTTATGCAATTTTCTTCAAAAGCTTACTGCCCCATCTAGATAGTACCCAAATCTTATATATGAAGTTTCAAAGTCATACCTCTTTTCATTTTTAAGATATTCTGTTCACACGGACTGACAGACACACAGACAGACAGACCAATGAACGAAAACATGTTTTTTTGGTTGGTTCAAGGGTGACTCTAAAACGTGAAGATCTTTTGAAAAAGTCAATTTCGAATTTTTGGGGTAAATCCAGTACTGCCTTTATTGTAAAAGGAAGTAAAAATGTATCAAATGTTTTGCAAAAGTAGAAAGATCAATATATCCTTGGCGAACCACGTAGCGTATTGTGCAGGTCAAAGAGTACAGTTTAAGAATGCAAATGAAAATATTCGGAAGTTGAACAACACTGTCGACCTAAGTATGACTTCCTTGTTATACTTGAAACTATTGGTAATGGATATTCCGGTTTTGCCTTGCTCTCTTTATTTGTTATTAAAATTTGTCTATTCTGTTTTCAATTAGAATAATTTTGTTTTCAATTTCTTAAAAGTAGTTACACGAAATTACAAATTCTAAAGCCTAAAACATAATATACTTTTCATAATATGCAATACTATTGAGGGCTTAAATCTGCAACTTGAAGATTAAAGCTAAATTAAATTTTATTCATTAAATCAAATCCGATATGCTAAAATAACAGCACCGACTGAAATACTTTAAATATTAAAATATTCTGTATATTGCGACGGTTTACCACACCAATTCCTGGTTGGCTAACACGAAAAATGAATAATTTTAAAATGAGCACAGAATTAAATATTTTATTTATTGCAAGAAAGTCAGTATTTTACACTAATAAATGCACATGATATATGTTTAGCAGTAACTATAATTTGGTTGAGAAAGGTTAGCATTAAATAAGTCAGATTCAAAAGGGTTACGTTCAGCCTTTTATTAATAATTGATGTTAGGAATGGAAAATGCAGCTTAATTTATGTAGGTGAAAGGTTTGAGTTGGGTGAAATCAATACAATAATATGAATTTTAAAATAATACAAAGATGTTTTGTGAAGTACAGAAATTATATGAGCGGTATGATTAAAAGTTTGTATTACCCGCAAACGGCAAGACAACTGAAGGGTAAAGGAACAGTGCAAAGCAGTACGAGGAAGTAAAGATTGCAAAGAGCAATTAGGTTACCTATCAAAGGAAACAGACATTGTGCAGTGCTAAAATAAACATGTGAAAACAGTGCATTTAAAACCGAAGTGATTAAAAAGCAGAGATTTCAAGTGTAAAAGTGCCAATTTATTTGTGTCAGCCAAAAAGTGTTTTTCATATTTACCAGTGTGCAGGGCATCTTTGAGGAGAATTTTCATAGTGATAACTAAAGCTGATAATTATATGCACTCAAATGTACGAAAATATGCGCATATATATGCATAAATTTTGTTGACTATATGAACCCAAAGTTACAATATATGCAAAAAATATGCTCTAATTTTTTTGAAAATAAGTAGAAGTATTCTAAATAATGTAAAAATTTTAATTATTTTAGATGAGTATATTTATTTCTCTAATTTTTATTCAAAGACCTCATTCATTTTAACCTTTGACTATATAAACATGGATTGTCAACGCCAAATTCACGTTGTAAGCCAACATAGAAATGAGATTTCCCCTAATTCCATCAGACTATTTACCCAACACTTGAAGTTTGACTCTTGAAATGGATTCTATGTTGGCTGATTCTTTATATGTATATTGCTTCTACGGGAAAAGTGAGAGTTGCTGGCAGTTCATGATTTTAACAGAGACTTCCCCTTTCCGCTTCTTATTTTGATAAGCGCACTACACTCCAGCGGCAGAAAGTGAAAGTATATATCTCAGTCGCACACAAAAATTTTATTAATAAATTTAATAAAATAGTAAATTTTACAAAAAAATCTCAAAAAGTTACAAATACATTACAAATTAATGCAAAATATAACCAAATATGCAAAATCCAGAAAGAGTGCTCAAAAGCGTATAAATATGAAAAATGTGCAAAATGAAATTAGGCTTAAACGATTGGTTTCACGTAATTCGTATACATATGCAAAAAGTTTCGCTGGCACATCAGTTATAGAAAATATGCATTTTCCATATAATATCAGCTTTAGTAATAACAGTCCCTAGCGAAGAGGGATAGCCAGCTGCTAAATTTGCTCAAGTGCGATCAACTTCGGAGCCCCTTTTCGACTACTTGGAGGTATCGGCAAGCAAGAATTGTATGTGCTACGCTTGGAGTAGACCTTCATGAGTGCCTGGGTGTAGAAATTTGGAGGAGGAAGCCGTCACCAAGTGTGTAATTGCCGTGGCGTCACTAGAAAATGTATCCAGCGTATGAAGCTCGCCGTTCAAGGTAAAAATTCACAGAGAACCCGTTGCAGTAGGCCCAGGATTTTTGGGTTTCATCAAGATCACACATCGTACGAGGTCGTAAACGCGGTCCTAGCTACGTAGATTCATCCAGGGTTCTATAATTGAGACTGGAATTTGTGGTTTGAAGCCAATTTTGCAAGATCTGCCGGAAATAGAACAAAAGCAGATCAGAGCGGCGTTTTACGTCACTGAAACAATACCAGTTTAACCGGAAATTACGTCACGTCAATTACATTGTATTTACCTGATGTTAATTTGGCCATTGGGGTGTTTGGAATTCAAATTACGCAAATTTTTATACGTGCAGGTCATCTTTGTGATTGCAGTCAGTTTGAGGTTAAAGCTGTCAAATACGAATTCAAGCGTCTGCCATACTAGTGAATTTGTCATACACAAAAGTATTTGTAATACAAGCTGTTGAACTTACCCTTGAGACTAGAGTTATTTCATGCTAGATCGGAGCTTTGCTTTAATTAATTGCAAATAAATAAAATACATAAGAGCAATAAACCATTTATTAAGCAAATAATTACAACATCTTTTTTAATAAGCCCTGAGATTGACACAGAATTCTATTATTAAAATCGTTTAATTTGTAAATTGTGTGATACGTCCCTATTTATTTATCTTATTATATTTTTACATTTTACATTTTTGTTTTGAAACAATTTTAACTAATATAGCAAAACTTGTTTAACAAGTCTATTTTGTTTATTTGCAGGATATTGGTCGAAATTCAACATGAAGATTAAAACGAAGGAGTTCACTGCAAATTTTCATTCCTTAAGTGGAATAACAGTCGGAGAAAGACGTAAAAATTTATTTCTCCTCTTAAACCAAACTAATCAAGATGATACTTCGGAGCTAGATTTT
Source organism: Agriotes lineatus (assembly GCA_940337035.1). NCBI lineage: Eukaryota > Metazoa > Arthropoda > Insecta > Coleoptera > Elateridae > Agriotes > Agriotes lineatus. The sequence goes on along the minus strand of CALNHX010004204.1, from coordinate 121,456 downwards.
TCTGCTATACAGCCTAGAACACCTCTTGAAGAAAAATTCAAAGTGGAAACTTTGCTTTATTTTAAGAGAGTTCCTGACCTTATAGAACTTCTCAAGAGTGAAAATCCCATATTCATCACTCGAGCTTTAAAGAGCAGCATTTCCAAGGATTTTTTTCAAAATATTACTGCAGATGAATTGGTGACTCTTATATTTCCATATGTTTCCTTTAGTACAAAAGAAAAAATTTTAAAACAAGCTGTGCTTTCTGCTGAATGACTCACAGCGAGCCGATGAGTTGTACCTGGCTGTAGAAAGCAAATATGGCTCCTATCTGGCTTTCAAGCTGCTGCCTTCATGCAGTTTGGACCTAATAATGAGCCACGTGAGATCTAATAGAGTTCTGCTTACTCCCCGACAGTTAGAAGTTGTTATTAGTAAACATCCTTCAGCAACAGAAGAGCTTCTTAGTATAATCGACAACAATTTTCATTCAGAAAATTACGATGTCGATGTAGAAAATGTATATAAGAAAGTCTTCATCGGTGTGTCTAAACGTGATATTAATTTATTTGCAAAACTGCACCAAAAGTATAATTTGTCTTTTCACTTGGGTTGGAGATTAACTGACAGACTTGTTCGAGCAAACCAAAAGGACATAATAGAAAAACCAGATATCTATCGCAAATTTTTGAAAACGAAACAAATTGCTAAAACTTTGCACCAAAATTTTAAAAACTATTATATGAATTTATTTCCAAAAACGATAGAAATGTTTAAAGATTCTCGGCAGGAAATATTTTCTACATTAAAACACTTACCAGCAAAAATGAAGAACTTGAGTTTATATTTGTCATGCTTTGAAGCGGTTTATGGACGCAAACTATGGAATCATCCTGAATTTGTGACCAAAGAAGTCCTGGATATGCTTAGTTCTGAGGAACGGGAACAAAGAATAAAAGTCGAATACAAACCAGTTAATATGCCAGAAGAAATTTGGAATAGTTATTTGAAAACAGAAAAGTCTATTCCCTTTTTAACAAAGAAAATCCATTTAACGTCTGATAACGGTAGGAAAATGGAACTTGTTGAGTTACTGATCAAAACTTGTAAAATAAATGAGGATAGAGAAGGTCTGTTAAACATCTGTAAATTTATGTTGGCACGATGTGGTAAAGACCAAATTTTCATACTACATAACTTTTTGAGAAAACTCCGAGAAACTTTTAAGCTTGAAAATCTCGAAGAGCAGCACTGGATATGTATAAATGAACTCGTGCAAAATTCTGAGGCAAAAGGCAGCAAGGATTATTATTCTCGCTTCCATGATAGATTTGAATTTGAACAATCCTACATTCATTATCGTCTAATAAATAAGTTATCTGTGAAGGAAGAGTTAATTAATTGGATTAAAGAGCATAATTATTTTAGTATTATGAAGGAAAGTCCTCAATATGAAAAGAGGTGCTTATTAATATTTTGTGAAATTGTTCCTCAAATGTATGAGGGAAACGACAATGAATCATATTGGAAGTTGGATTTGTTTTCTGCTGTGCTGGACTGGAATAAACGGTATCAAGATGATCAAATTTCATTGCTTACTTTTACAGACATCTTTGATTCTATACAAAAAAATTTGGATAAAGGCTTATGTAAAATGACAAATATAGCAAGATACTTCGTAAGTATGGAAATGGATGCAAACAGAAAAGCTACCTTTTTAGATTTATATTTATCAGTCAATGCACACATTGATTTAGAAATAATACACTTATTACTCTTACATGAGCCTCAAATCATAGCACAGTACATTGATAATATAATTCAGAACCTATTGGGAAAAAGTGCTAGTTACAAAAATGATTATTACATGAATGTTTTCTGGAAAACCAGTAAAAACTATTCACATTTAAAAATACCCCAACAAATTGTTAATATTTGTTTAAAGGAATTTAACGATCAAGCCAAGTATCGTGGAGATAGTGATGTAGTTAAAAATGCAATCGTTGCTCTATCGCATTTAATGCCAACTACTGAATTCCTAAAATTAATTATACCTTATTATCCCTCTGATTTACAAGCGGATTCAAAAACTGCAGAAGGAAGAAAAATGTATCAATTGCAAGAAACTATATGTGCTTGCTTAAAAAATCTTATACCACCTTCGGAAGCCCTTGAAACTATTCTGATTTTTTGTAAAGGCGATTATTTGAAGCTTGTTAGACAGCCTCTGTACTCGGCATCTAGCAAAACAAACGAAGATAAACTACCCCCATTTTTTTCTGCAATAAGTGACCGTGCTGTATCTGTTAGAAAACACGCAATACATTTGGCGTTTAGAGTGTTGGACAAAAAATGCATTGGGAGCGTTTTAACCCAATTTATGGAGAGTGATAAAAATGTGTCTATGCATAAATTTATTTTTAAGTGTGCCTTTAATTTTTTTAAGAAAAGTCCAGATGATTACACGTGGGAGTTAGTCATGTTGAGTATGAAAGCCGTAGATTTAGAAGATGAGGAAGCTTTTGCAATATTAATGGATGTTAATAAAATTCCAGAAAAGTATCTTGCCAAATATGTGCCTTTTACTTGGGATATTGTAAGCAAGTTATCAGACAAGGAATCTGAAAAAACCAAGTTGTTAAACTTAATTTCACCCAGTGTCATTCAGCTATTGCCAAAGGAATTTTGCGAAATGATCATAAACAACTATCTGCTTAAGTCCGAAGATGGTCTCACCTATTTCCAATCAACGGTTCAATCGTTCACCTGCAAGTACATCATCTATTGCAATTCACAAACTGCACAAGAGGAGCGTTTAAAAACAAATTTTGCAAAATTAAGAGATTATATTGCTGCCACTTGGTACAACCCAAATAGTAGGAAAGTAGGTCGCAACTGTGCTTCAAGCTTTGTAGAAGAATTTTGTAAAGAATTCATTAGTAATGGTTGCTCCGATAAAGAGATTCTTATGAAATTTGCTGACCTTTGGAATAGCTTTTTGAAACCGCATGAAGCTCTTAACGAGTATTTGCATTTACAATTAACTCTGATGCATATTGAAAATTTAATTTTATCTGAAATTGCTCAAAAAGTCTCAGCTTTGTGCGATGCAGTAGTAAGAATGTACGGACCTATTGTTGTTGGTTTACTTTCTGATAAGATAGATTATTTTGCTAAGTTTTTGCTGCATGACCAGGGTCAATATGATTTGGTAGAGAGTATTGTCGTAGAAAATAGCACTGTAAGTTGCCTACTACTGGCTATTTCGTTGCTTAACAAGGAAACCTCTATCTTGTCAGAGGCCAAAGCTAAGTATAATGCTATTGTAGAAATATTAGAAGGTAAACCTGATCCTATCGTACAGTTACATTTACAGACCCATTTCAGTGGTATTACTAGTGTTTAGAAAAATGCTATGTACTTAAAATTTTGTTATTTTTAGGAAAAAAATGTTTAAGCTTCATCGATGCTAGTATCTTAGATTTAGCGTAGTTTAACACCACAAAAATTTAACTGGCCTAATAATGTGATATTGTAGCAACTTTTTGATTAGTCAAATATGAAGATAATAAAAACAATGATTTTATTTTTTATTGTAAATTTGAAGTTGCTAAAACTTGAAGTCCATAGAATAGTCCCAACTTCATGAACTATACTCGCCATTTAATGAAAATTGAATAGTTTATCTATTAAATTTTTATTGCTATTTTCCAAGTTTTAAATATGTGATGCTTGCATTACAGCAGAACAAATTATGATATTCATGGCATAATTATTCTGTAGTTGGCAATAGTGGAACTACAAAAACTTTAGATTAAAGACAATTAGGGCCGGTATTACAATACAAGGTTAAACTTGTAGTAAAGTTAAACTTTACCAGAAGTTTAACCTGAAGATTATCTCGAATACGTATTACAAACTGCTATGAGACGGCGGTAAAGTTAAACGCAACATTCACAACGTTGGTAGAACAAATTGCCAAATAACTAACTTCGCGTTTATTTTACTGTCAAATTCTGTATGCTGAAAACATTTATATCAAATTTTATTTTAGTTATTTATCAATAGAATAGTTTGTTTATAGGATTAGTATAGTGTTTATTAGTAATAGGTTGTTAGTTAGTTTAATAGTATAATATTTAGTGTTGCTTCATCATTATGAGTGGAAAAACAGCTATGACAAAAGTTTATATTGTTTATCATATAGGATAGTATCTACTACTAATAAAACGGTGGCTTTTGATAGCCTAAATCTGTCTATAAATTCCATATCATCCCACATTTCCAAATAAATCCTATGTACAAGGAATACTTTTGGTCTACGAGGCATTTCAATAATAGTATATTTCATTACGAGTCTAGAAAAATCAATTTCTGGGCGTATAATGAACGATATGATTTATTATACTTATCTAAAAACAACGTAAGAAAACATAAGAAGTACATTTTATTTTCAAAGTAATAATAATACATCGTAAAAATAGTATCAAACACGATTGACATTTCCATAGCAACGATTTATTTTATATTAATTTAGGACACCGAAAAAATCGGTAAAAATTCTGAAAAAACGCCTTTATGTCATTTCAAAAACGGATGAAAACAAGGTGTTTTCAGAGAAGTATAATGAAAAATTTATTTCATCTTCATCATCAGTTAAGAGAACATCAAATATCTTGAATGTACCGGGTGGCAGAGCTGGGCAGTAATTAATTACTTTTTAATTAAAGTAGGTACTACTTAAATTCCTTTTTGTGTATTTGCCTTGAAATTGAATTACTTTTCAAAATGCGGTAATTGTAATTGGGAATTGCCTTTTTTGTTAAAAAGTACTTGAAAATTACTTTTTGAAAGTAATTAATTACTACATTCAATTACTCAATTACTTTTGTGTAATTAAATTACTCTAAAGTATTTAAATTACTTTACAAGTATTTGAATTACCTGTGGTAATTGAAATTACTCGAGGTAATTGAATTACTTTGTGGTATTTCAATTACTGAATTACTGACCTCGATTGGGTGCCAAATCTCCACAACGCAAAAAGAGAAGTTCCATATTAAGCAAACCCAATAGGGTATTCCCCGGCAATAGTACCCTAATTTATCTGACGAGTCGAAAACAGCAACTATCGCATTTTCTACTACGCGTCACGAGCAGTGTTACCAGATTTGGGAACAAGTTCCTAATTCTAGGGGATCTGAAGAGGCTTTTAAAGGCAACTTTAGTAAAATGTGATTATCTACTTTTTTAGGGTTTTTACGTAGGTACCATTTCGAGGGAATATTATTGAATCAATTTAATTCTGTTGAAGGCATCGAACTTTAATAGTGGTTTATTGTTTGTTTTTAACTCGGTAATCTGATCGCGGATACTATGCGTCAGATTTGCGCCTGAAAATTTCCTTATCGCTTCAGAAGGAATGATGTTTATGTCACGTATTTGCCATTATTAATCGCTGCGAATCCAAACCCCAGTCTTTGCAACTGTGTTGTCATCTTAGCGGTTTTACCGCTAACTCTAGCTTTTTTGTAGTTTGCTTCGGCGGGTAAATTTGATCAACAGTAGCTAACGGAAAATCTAGCTTTTTAACGAGAACATGCTGACGGTATTTAGCTTAGCGGTGTATCTAAAAGCACACTACACACATTGTAACTTACTCTAAAAATTGAAAGGCCACGAACCAAAAATCACCACAGTAATTTGATATTTAGTTTCCTCCTTATCGGTTTTTGCGGATGCGATCACTACTAGGTGTCAATTTACACTGATAGGTCTCTGAAATGTATGTAAAAGGTCCATGCAGCACACTCATATTATGGGTGATAAGTTATTTGTAAATCGCCTCAGCCCACACAACGCGTTCGTACAGGGAGAAATGCTTATTGGACTTCATTTTTAGTAAGGATTAATTCAGTCGTCACTCGTAAGTTTGGTGCAGGCAGTTTTAAAGTCCATCGTGTTAGGTGTTGTTTGTTGTCGATTGTTCAGCAAGTGTTGAATTATAGGAATGCAAGTGAGATTAATCCCATCAAAGAAATATCTGAATTTGCCATTAAAAAAAATTAATAAACAATGAAATAGAATGGGATTATCGACGTTAAATTCAATCCTTAGTGTGCGTTACGATTTAAAACGATCTAAAAAATGTTGCCATGAATATAATTTGCCGCATATCTTGATGAAACTCGGCACAAAAGAGACTTATGAACTATGAACAACCAAGTAGAAGTCAGGCCAGCAGTTCAGAATCGTAGAGTATAGAAGACGTTGACAAAATTCTTTCAGAACTGAATGATTAAAATTACATTTTGTTGAACATAGTGTACATAGTGTAATGCTTTCAAAACTGACATATAATTTTTTTAAAAGACAGTGCAGTACAGTAAAAATTGAATTCTTATTTATTACCCAGTGGTAAGTTACATATTTTTTAATTGCTTAAACCAGGGAACTGCGTATTAAGTATACCGGGTGACAATGGGACTAGGGCCATGCTTATATCTTCTTTATTTATGAATCGATTTGGATAAAATTTTATACCAAGATAGTAGACATAATTTCTGATTGCCTGATAGATATAGTCAAAATGGTTGACTTCTGGTTTTACCGGAAATGATACTAACTTTGTTTTTTTAAATGGAACACCCTGTATATTTTATATTTTTCTGCATCTACCAGTTAAATTACATATCGAGAGATCCACAAAAACCTGTTCCTCAGCGGGCTGTGGAAATTCAACGTACGAATAATATGTTGGTGACACTGTACGTCAATGTCAAATTCGACGTTATCAGGTTAGGTTTTCCGTCAGTTATGACTAGAGTCCGTCAAAATATTCCCGTATTTTTTCAAAATATAGCATGGCAAAATGGCATCTATTTTTTCAAAATATGGCATATAAAATGGCACTTATTTCAAAATAAAGCATAAAAAAGGTAAATATTTATTTCAAAAAGTTAAAATTTTTGAAAAAATGTCACCAGTAATATTAAAAATCCCACAACACAAATGCAAAAAACAAAGTAATTCGATAAAAACGACGGGCACAAGGCAAATAAGTGGAACGTAGGTATCCAAGTTGCATTGAAGGGAAGGGGGAGAGCGCGGGGTTGTTATTGACGAGTGGACGTAACGGGATACTTACCTGAGCGTTGAAGCGCGCGACGAGCGGACACCCCCGCCATGGGTCATCCACCTTAGTACCTGGCACTTATCAAAACTTCTGCATGTCTATTTTGAAATTTGTAAGCCCTTTTGTTGTGAATTAGCCACATAATATTGATTTTGATTGAAATATAGCATTAAGATATGGCATTTATTCAAAATATAGCATTTATTACGAAAAAGGGCATTTTATAGCATTTATGGCTCCAACAAATGTGGTTCATTCCACCCCTTACTACGTGAAACGCCTAAATACGAAATCTGGCCCTAAAGGGGCCTACAGTAAGAAACATGGCGAAATGGCATTTGACGGACTCTAGTTATGACACAAAATGACGCAAATCCTAACCTGCTAACCTCGAATTTGACATTGACGTACAGTGTCACCAACATATTATTCGTACGTTGAATTTCCACAGCCCGCTGAGGAACAGTTTTTTTTGGATCACTCGATATAATAGTCTTGCCAAATTTCAATTTTTTTAAACAAAAATTTTTTTCTTTTACTAATTTTCAGGTTCAGATAAAGATAAAGTAGTGCATGACGCATATCATTAGATTGGTAATTACATTTTCTATCTAATGGCAAGATGGCCCTTAGTAGGTGCCATTTAAAAAAAGTGACTTTTTCTTAAAAGAGTTTAGCAAATTACATTCTTTTATTAAAGGTTGGTTCGGTACTAAACAGCTTGCTAACCGAAATGTACAAAAGAAGATACCGGTTAAAAATATGCAAGGAAAGCTTCTAGTAACTACAGAAGAGCAACTTGCAAGATGGCACGAACACTTCACACAAATACTCAACCCCAGCCCAAATGAAAACAGCGAAGAAGATGTTGAGAGAAACTATGAAAGTGATGACAGTGGCGACAACGAAGAAAACGAAAGACAGAATACAAGACTTAGAATAGATACAACTCCTCCCACAAAGACCGAAATAAAGAACAGTATAAAAGAACTAAAAAACGGAAAATCACCAGGAATCGATAATATTCCAGCTGAAGTATTCAAAATAGACCCGCAAACATCAGCAGACATACTCTATCCACTACTAGTAAAAGTATGGGAAAGTGAAAGCATACCACATGAATGGAATCAAGGAATACTGGTCAAAGTACCAAAGAAAGGTAATCTGAGTGAATGTGATAACTGGAGAGGAATAACTCTGCTGTCAGTCGCATCAAAGATATTTACCAAAATTTTACTAAACCGAATTCAACGGGCCATAGAACAAACCATAATGCCTGAACAAGCAGGTTTCAGACCGAATAGATCGTGCATAGATAACATCACTACTCTTCGAATCATTATAGAGCAAAGTCTGGAGTGGAGAACCAACGCATACTTACTATTTGTTGATTTCAATAAAGCCTTTGACCGCTTAAAAAGGAATAATATATGGAAAGTATTAGAAAAAAGAGGAACCCCATCAAAAATTATATGACTAATTAAACAACTATATGATACTTATAACTGCAGAGTTAAACATGAAAGACAACTAACAGATGCCATAGAAGTTAAATGTGGGGTAAAGCAGGGATGCCTATTATCTCCCCTACTTTTCATCTTGGTATTAGACGATATTATGAGTAAAGTCGCAGATGGTACCTACCTTGGAATACAGTGGGGCCTCAACAGACGATTAAGCCACTTAGATTATGCAGATGATATAACCTTAATAAACCAGACTTATAATGACACGGTTAGAAATCTGGAAAAACTAAAATATGAAGCAGCGAAAGCAGGACTAACAATCAATACAAATAAAACGATAGATATGAGAATTGGAAGAACGTCAAATGATAGAGTAATAATTGACAATAAAACACTAAACAAAGAAGAAAAATTCTGCTATTTAGGCTCCATGATAACACCAGATGGTGGATGCAAAACGGATATAGAGACTCGAATAAACAAAGCGAAAGGTGTATTTCACACATTAGCCCCAGTGTGGAACTCTAACCAATACTCCAGGAAAACTAAGCTCCGAATTTTCAACTCAAATGTTAAATCGGTCCTACTCTATGGTTGTGAATCCTGGCTTGTTACCAAAGCACTAAGCAATAAAATACAAACCTTTATAAACAGATGCTTGAGACGAATTATGGGTATTAGATGGCCTGAAATAATATCCAATGTAGACCTATGGCAACTTGCAGATGAAAAACCAGTACAAACTCAAATAAAAAGAAGAAAATGGAGCTGGATAGGACACACACTCCGCAGAGAGGACCACAACATAATCAAAACAGCTCTGGACTGGAATCCACAGGGATCACGGAAAGCAGGTCGACCCAAAACTACATGGCGAAGAACCATCTCAAATGAAGCCAAGTTAACAGGGAAAGAATGGAGAGAATTAAAAACGCTGGCAAAAAATAGAACCCGCTGGAAAAGCACTGTGGAGGCCCTATGCTCCTAATAAGGAGTTTCAGGACACATATATATATATATATATATGGTTCGGTTGTAAGTGTTCGAGAGTGCGGTCGTGTCTTTGCGAGCTCCGGCAAATAAATCGAAATCGATCTTGCCGAGTCAGTAAATACACAATCTTTTGAATAAATAAAACTCAGTAGTGAGTGGAGTGCAATTTTCTACTAAGAACTGTAAGCATAGTGGGAAATCGAGAACAAAATTTCGAGTATTTCGAAGCCACTTGGTGAAAATATTGGAGGACAAACGAGCGCCGCGTACGTATATTTCGTTGAAGTGCCGAGGTCAAATTTCGGACGGCGCGACATGCCGGCCGCGTGATAGTGGATCCAGCTGTTTGGACCGATAAACCGATTTCGACCTTCTTTGTTTGTAAACAACGCATTTAAGTAAATATTGCTCCCCTGTATCTAATTCGAGGTACAAGCGAAAACGCATATGGCCACAAGTAGCAAGAGGCAAAGAGAGCTAAACAGTAGTACGGAGGAAGAGCTAAAAGCCTTCCAAAGAAGCAAGAAGTTAATAAGATCGCCAAAACTAGATTCAGAAAAACAGCAAGAAAGCCAGGAGGCAGATATGGAGGATCTAAAAGATATAAAAAGCCTGTTAATGACCATGAATGAAGAGCTAAAGAAGAATACTGAAGAGACCCGAAGGAATGCCCAAGAAACCAGGAAAATACGAGAAGAGATGGAAAAGAGAGAAAAAATCTGGCAGGAAGAGAAAAAAGAACTGAAAGACAAAATACACGAACTTGAAAACAGACTGGAAAATTCCGACAAGCAGAAAAGAAAAAATAATGTAGTAATCAAAGGATTAAAACTTGAGCGTCAACGAAAAGAAGAAGCAGCAACACAATTTTTTTAAGGAAAAGTTACAGGTAGAAGTGGAGGTTAAACAAGTAACAATAATAACCAATAAGCAAAATAAAACAATAAATATCATAGAACTGAAAAATTGGGAGACAAAACAGGAAATATTAAAAAACAAAGCTAAACTGAGAGGGTCAACAGTGTATATAGAAAATGATCTGACATTGAATGAAAGGAAAGTCCAAGCAGAAATTAGGAAGATAGCCAAGGATGAAAGTAACAAGGGAAACAAAGTTAAGATGGGATATAAAAAGATTACGATAGGAGATGTAATGTACGTGTGGAGCGATAGAGCAAATGGAATAGTACCGACAAAAAACTAATACGCCAGAACAGGAAAAACATAACTAAGACGACAATGGCAACGTTTACGGACAACGAAAATGGTTATGCGATTTGGAAATTAGGAACGTGGAATGTTAGAGGGTTAACTGGGAAAGAATTAGAACTAGCAGATCAGATAGAAAAGTCAAATTTAATATTAGTAGGCTTAACTGAAACAAAATGGAAAGGAAGTGGTAGTAGAATGATAGGTAATGGGAATTTATTAATATACGGGGGGGGTGGATAAACGAGAAATAGCCCATGCTGGAGTAGCATGCTTAATAAAGAAAGAAAATAGTAACCAAATAAAGAAATGGGAATATGTTACAGAAAGAATTCTAAAGGTAGTGATAGAAATCTGTAAAGAGAAGCCACTAACGATTATAATAGTCTATGGACCTAATGAAAACGACACTGCTGCTATAAAGAACTCCTTTTGGAATAAATTGCAAGATACAGTAGGGGATTACAAAGGTGAGCTAATGCTGATTGGCGATTTTAATTCCAGAGTTGGCAATGATCATAAAAGATGGAAAGGGATACTAGGACCACATGGCGAAGACACAATTAATGGTAATGGCAAACGCATGTTAGAATTTTGTACAGACAACAACCTTGTTATCGCTAATACGTTTTACTGGCACCAGGAAATACATAAAATAACTAGAGAAGTTATCAGCAGAGGTGAGAAATCGATAATAATCGACTATATAGTAATACAAAAGGACAGAACAAAGGATTTAAAAAATGTCAGAGTAAAGAGGGGATTTGAGCTAGGAACTGACCACTACCTGCTAGAAGCCACACTTCACATAAAAGTGAAGGATAAGGTAAATAGCCACGTAACAGACCATGACAGAGAAACCCTAAGAATTTACAGACTAAGAAACAATGTAGTAAAACAACAGTACAGAACAAAGACAAATGATTAATTTTCTAAAATGGACAGTAATGATGATGGAAATAATATTGAAAAAAGATGGGAAAGATTTAAGACAATACTAACCCAAACTGCAAAACTACTATGCGGAACAAATAAAACCAAGAGAAACAAAAAACATACAACATGGTGGACCGATAGGGTTAAGAAAGGAAGTCAGTGCGAAGAAGAAACTTTGGAAGAAGTACTTAATAATGAGAAATGTAGAGACGTATGAAGCATACAAGGCCCAAGAGCGAAAGCAAAAGGAATTGTAATTGAGGCCAAAAAGTCAGCGTGGGTACAATTCGGCAATAAACTGGAGAGGAACTATAATCAAAATAAAAAACTATTCTACAAGACACTAACAACGTTTAGAAAGGAGAAAGTAGTAAGATTTAAAACAAATAAAAGACAAAAAAGGTAACATATTATCTGCTGACAATGACATATTAGCAAGATGGAAAGAATATTTTGCAGAGCTGTTAACCGCTGAGAAAAGTTACAGTAACAAAAGTAAAGAAAGTAAATGCGAGATGATGACGAAAGACCAAAACGAAGCAGCAGGTAGTAAAGAACATATTAAAATCGACGAGGTTAAAGAAATATTGGCAAAAACCAAAATAGGAAGAGCGGCAGGTTGCGACGAGATAGCACCCGAGATGTTAAAATACCTAGGAGACAGAGGAATACACCGAACTACATCAATTACTTAATATAGTGTGGAGCACCAAAACGACTCCGAAAGAGTGGAACACAGCCATAATCCTGCCAATTCACAAGAAAGGTGACGTAAGGGAGTGCTCCAACTACAGAGGAATATCCCTGTTATGTGTCGCTGCCAAAATATATGAGGGAATATTAGAAAAAAAGTTAAGACAGTCAATAGAGTCACATCTTCAAGATGCCCAAAGTGGTTTCAGACCTGGGCACAGCGTACAAGACCACATCTTCACATTACAACAACTGGCGGAAAAACTATTAAAGAAAGACAGGAAGGCCTTCCTCTGCTTCATTGACTTAAGGAAAGCGTTTGACACTATCAAAAGAGACACCATATGGAAATGCCTAGAAAAGAAAATGTAGATTTACAACTAATAGAAGCCATTAAAAGTACATATGTAACAACCAATAATATAGTGAGAACGGGAAATTTGATCTCTGAAACGTTTGTTACAAACGAAGGCGTGAGACAGGGAGGGGTAATTAGTCCTCTGCTTTTCATAACGGTTATGGACGAAATCATTAAAGAGTGCCAAGGAAAAATGAAAAAATTTTATATCGGCTATAAAAATCTGCAGAATATTAATCTAGAAATATGTGCCTTTGCCGATGACTTAGTGATATGTGCGGACTCAGAGAAAAATCTTCAAATAAATGTGGACATCTGGAAAGAAGTTCTGACCCAGTATAATTTACAACTCAATGTAGAGCAAACCAAAGTTTCCGTAATAGCAAATAAGGAAATAAAAGTAAACATAAGAATTGACAATGAATACTTAGAACAAGTAAGTAACTACAAATATCTGGGTAGCTTCGTAAATACTCGCGGAACAATTGACCAGGAGTTAGACAACAGGATAGGATCGGCACATAAAGTCTACCACGCGCTGTACAAAAACTTCTTAAACATGAAGGAAGTAACCTAGAATACAAAGCTGCAGGTGTACAAAACGATTTACCTTCCTACACTATTGTATGGCGCGGAAACGTGGGTACTGACCAAAAGAGGAAAACAACGTCTCCAAGCGGCTGAGATGAAATTTCTAAGAGCAATAACGGGGAAGAAGAGAGAAGACAAAATAAGGAATGAAGTTATAAGAGAGGAACTTAAAGTGCGAGCGCTGGATGTAATATTGGACAACCAAAAGCTAAAGTGGCTAGGACATATAATAAGAATGAACAGTGACAGGCAAGTGAAAAAAGTGTGGGAAGTGAAAGTGTGGGGCAAAAACAGAGTGGGAAGGCCTAGAAGGACATGGAATGAAAGTGTAGGAGAAATATTAGACAAAAGAGGAATAACATGGAGCGAAGCATTAAATATGGCAAAAGACAGGAAACGATGGAGCCGATTTGTAAATCAAGGCAGCAACTAGATGAGCAAACTATCCTCGACACCTACGGGTACAAGAGAACCGGATTATGTATGTATGTATGTATTAAAGGTTTGTTATTGACCTTATTAATAAAATAGCTATTATTAAGAGTTGCTAGAGTCAATCAGAAAAAAAAATTCCAAGTCAAGGCCTTCTATGGTAAAAAATAAAAATTAAAAAAATAATTTTTTTGTTAAAAAAATTGAAATTTGGCAAGACTATTATATGTAATTTGACTCATAGAATCAGAAAAACATAAAATATACAGGGTGTTCCATTTAAAAAATCAAAGTTGGTATCATTTCCAGTAAAACAGGAGGTCAGCCATTTTGACTATATCTATTGGCCAATCAGAAATTCTGTCTAGTATCTTGGTATAAAATTTTATCCAAATCGATTCATAAATAAAGAAGATATAACCATGGCCCTAGTCTCATTGTCACCCGGTATAACCTAAAACTAAAGTTAAAATTTTGAAATTATGTGTTGTGGTTTTTTGATGTCACTGGGTTTAGCTTTTTATGTACCACTTTTAGCGGGCTTTTTCCTGCGTTTATTGGTTTTTTACGAAAGAGAGTTGGCAACACTGCCGGGTTTGCAATACTTCGCAAAGTCGAGAAATAAAGTCGTTTAATTTACTTTTTTATGTGCGAGTACCGGCTCGTTTGAAAATTTTGTTCGTGTTTGGTTATTTTTTTAAGTGAAATTATGAAACAGACGTTCGCTGGATCGGAAATAAGATTACCCAGAAGGGTTCTACTTTCCTCACAAAAAACATCTATTTTACAGATTTAGAGATAAAATCAGCTAATTTAAATTTTTTTAACAACGTAAGTAAAAATTTTTGTCGTTTTTGACATTACACATAATTAAAATTATCTTTATTTAAAAATATTTTTTATGTTTCGGTAATTCATTGTTAGCTTCATCAGAAACATTGGTTTAAAATATAGGACAAAGTGACATTTACTATAACAATCTGTAAAATATAGGTACATGTTAGTGTTTGGACTTGTGAAAGAATAAGTATCCTCAATTATGTCAATTTACCTGTCTTTTGTTTTCAAAAGTTTTAGTAGTTGGAATGGTAACATCTTTTATTGTTGATACATCTCGTTAGATAAAACATTCTTAGTTTTCATAGTTTGTAGCTGTTTGTTGTATCTGCTGTACAAATTCTTATTTCAATCAGCGGTTTTCAACTAGGTTTATCAGTCACCTGTCAACTTTCAACAGTCCCTGATCAAACACCAAATTGATATTTTGTTTAAAATTTCCAGTTACCTAATACATTTTTTATAGCTATTTGTATTACTAGGGAGTAAAATGTATCATTCCCATCTGCGGATGTAGTTTAATTCTCCAGCGTGAGCGAGAACAGTACCTAATCAATTGTAATCATGCAAGGGAGGAAATTACGTTTTAGTCCAGAGTTATACAGGGTGTCCCTCAAAAGGAGGTCAATCCGTTAACCACATATTCCTTGAGCAAAATATGACGATTTAACACAACTTACCTATATAAGTTGCTTAGTTAGCCGCTAGAGGGCTTTAAAAACGATTCACTTTTTTACATTTTTTCAAATAAGTCGAAAAATCTTTGATAGATTTTATTCATTTTTTTGCCATCCGTTTGTACCAGTAAACCACAGCTTTCTGAAGAATAAACCCTAATTTCGAAAATTACAGTGTGTTTAAAAACTTCGTCACAATAAATTATCCATCCATATTTTTTTACCCCCTGTATAATAACTACCAATTTTTTTTTCTGACTAGTTACTTTAATTTAGAAGCTATTTTCTCTCTACAAAATTTTAGTTGGGTAAACGGTTTAGCCACAAAAAAAATATTTTCTAAATTTCTACAATCCTGAAAACTATTTTATTTTCAGGTAAACTACCCTTTTTGTTCATTATACGGCAAAATGTTATTAAGAAAAGTTGTTCAGAATGAGAAATTATGGCCCAATATAAATTTCATAAAGATCTGTCGACTTAGATTAAATCTTTATTTTTTAGATTAGACAAATTGCATTTATTAAATATGTTTTGATCCATTTTTTGACTTTTACTGCCATATTAACAAATATACAACTCGGGTCCTAACTAACGTAACTTCAACAACTAAACCTTAAATGCCAGATAAAGAGTTACTCTAAATAATACTGTATGTTTTGTTTTTCACGACCTAATTGATTGTCTTATTCTCAATAATTATAGCTTGACCCTCGTATATGCACTTCAAACTTAAAATACTTATACAACCAATATGTATTACTAATTCGAGGTATGCAAGTAATAAATGTTCTATTTGCTTGTATTATTACTTCTTCTTCTTCTTGGCACTACAGTTTTTCAAAGAGCCTTGACCCGCTCTACAATATTCTGCGATTCTCTTCTTTTATCAGCTTTCCTTCTCCATCTTCGTACTCCAATTTGTCTTAAATCTTCTTCCACATCAGTCAGCCACCTCTTTCTAGGCCTTCCTCTTAAGCGTCTTCCCCCCGGCTTCTTTTCTAAAGCTGCTTTGATGGCTCTACTTTGCTGCATCCTATGCACATGTCTCAACCATGCTATCCTATGGCTTTTCATTATTGTCACTATATCAGGTTCTCTATATAGTTCTTTCAATTCATGGTTCATGCGTCTCCTCCTAACACTAGCATCATTTGTCGGTCCAAACACTTCTTAGAATTTTTCTTTTGATTAATAACCTATTCTTATGTTCTTCTGTCAGCATCCACGTCTCCGATGCGTATGTCACTGTGGCTCTTATTATGGTCTTATAGATCTTTAGTTTTGCATTTCTAGATAACATGCAAGACTTAGAGTATTTTTGTAACGAGTAGTAACATCTCTTCCGTGCACAGATTCTTGCCGCTATATCTGCTTTGGTGTTATTTTTTTCAGTGTACTTCCTAGATACTTAAATCGTTCGACTTTTTCAACACTCTTGTTCCCCAAATGTGTTGCTTCTGGTTGTCTTCTTCTTTCCTCTCTCGTCTGCAGCATGTACTTTGTTTTTTGGTCGTTGGTTTTTAGTTCTGCCTTCGCCATTTCTCTTTCTATTCATCAAATGCGGATGTAAGCGCCCCTTTTGTTCTTGCCAGTATAACAACGTCATCTGCATATGCCAGATATTGTACTGATCTATTATACAATGAATCGCCGGGATTGTAGCTAATAGCTCTAATGCCTTTCTCTCATACAATATTAAACAGGGATGTTGATAGAGGGTCTCCCTGTCTAAGGCCTTTGTTTATTTTAAATTCTTGTGATGTGGCATTAAGACACCCTAAAGTGATATATTAAAAAAACTTGACATATGAACGTTTCACGCACATAGATGAGCGCACATAGCGACAAATATATTTGTTAAAACAGCTTTTTTGTTCCTTGAGGTGCTAAACATTTATTTTCGTCAAAATTTTGAAATCGAAAATTGTAGCCAACACAATAGAGTGAATTTGTTGGTTTCTTATCTATCTTACCTGCATTCTTTAGTTTTTTCGGTAAAGAATTAGTCAACTTAGAACGCATGCTAGCGTCATAGTCATCAAGTTTGAAATGTTTACTGCAAATGCCCTTATTTTCAAAATCAAATTTATCTTTTCTAAAGCACAAGCGAATCCATTCTTTTCGCAATTGCTTTAGGAAAACGAAAAAATCTAATTTCCTGGCCTTTCTCCTTTGCTTGGACGGCTTGCTTTTGCAAGCACTTACGCTACACATTGTTCCAGTCATCTAAATGTATAGTTAATATTTATTATTTTAATCATTCGCAGTTAACGTGGAAAGTACCTACCTTATTAGTAGATGTAATTTAAACTTATTGTATATACCAATTGTTTGCTTACCTAATACATTAATACAGTAAATTCAAAAAATATAAACTATAAAAACAATTAACCAAATTGGCAGAATGGTGTATACACACGTGCAATCAGACGTTAGCAATAGCATGCTAGCATACCTGTCGACGCGTTATTCCTACTTTAACCCCCACTTCAAAGCAGTTACAAGGCAACCTACTCCGTTTAGCGATCTTGAGTGCCCATCACTAATAGATACCTATAAAGGTTTTCCATATGTAGAGAACTTTATGGCACACCCTGTATATAATTATAGATATAGATTAATGAAGTAATAATGCTTGTTGAATACTAGAAACCAATTGATGTTTTTGAAGTTTCAGTGGATAAATATTGGTTTTTTTATGGTTGTGTTTTACAATTTCACTAGAATATGACCTCGTGAACGAAATAAAAGCATAATATAGCCATCCCATTTTCCCATTACTGTATTACTCATTTCTCATTTGTTTTTGGCGGTCGACCGTGATCACCTTGGTGATGCAGAATACAAATTTTATTGTGTAATACTACAAAGTTTACGTTTTGCGAGAAGTGCCTTAACTCGTTTCAACGTAAAATTCTCTAAAACACTATTTATGCACTTATATTAACGTACATGTGCAAAATAAGAAGGAAATCATAGTAGCTCACGCCAATTTTGAGGTTAGTAGTATTGTTTTGTGGGTTAGTAGCCTGGTGCTAGCTATGATTTTATATGGTGTGCTCGCGCCAGTGTTGCCAGATGCTCAGTTATAAATTATGGTAGCAGTAACATAAATTTTATGGTAGTTGGAAACAAATTATGGTATAGCCAAGCTTTATTTTCAGGAAGTATTTTTATTATTAGAAATACTATACTTATATCCTTGAAAACAAAATACCTAACATTAATTCGTTTAATCACTATATGCAAAGAAATTAAAGTATAAACATTAAGAATGCTCTGAAGTCATGGATAGTATAGAAGATTGTAGAAGTATTATTTCGAGTTTTACGATATTAATTAATAGGTATGTGTATTAGTATTTGTAATTTACATATTTTATTTTAATGTTTCATTTATTTTAGCTAAATTAAGGTATTGCCTACCCTTTTGTTTCAATAAAAATAATAAGTGCATATTTACGTATTAAAACTGAATAAGAAATTAGTTAACGGTCAAGCAAAATGGTTATTTTATTTTTTGAATAATATACTTGAAGTCATAATTTTTAAGTATTTCTTTAGATTAGAGGGTTGATATTCATAACAGCAACCATATTTTTTATGTTTTCTGATACTAAAACTAAGGAATTTATTGTTTTTAACAACAGTTTATCTTCAATTTTAGTTTTTATGAAATTTTTCTTAGGAACGCTCTCTCACATGTGGCAGGGGTAAAATATCTAATACAAATGTAGACATTTTCCCAATATTTGACACTTTTAACATGTTACTTGAAATTGGAAATACCTGTAGCTATTTCTTTGTTGTTACATGCAGGATATACATACCACTTTTTTTCTTATCGGCAGAAGATTTTAACCAATTATTGAATTTTAGAATACGTTCCAGTCCAGGTAATATTTGGAACAATTTGTTTATGCTTTTCTTGCTGGTTGCCTGAACTGCATTTTTTCTTTTCAGTATCGTATTCTGATTTAATCACTACCGACCTACATTCTCACACTCAATTGCTGGACACCACAGTATCATACCTATATAATAATGCAGAACACTACATGCCATGTTAAACGGGCAAAAGTACCATGGTTGCATTCGACCGTTACTATTTTCGGGTTTTTGTAAACAAACTTCCCATTACTTTTACTAGCGATATGATCACAGAAAACAATTACTTATTATGCCTATTGGTTGTGTTTTTTAAAACTACGAACACAAGAACATTTCATTTAATGATAAGGAGCGTTTTTTGTTGTTTTGCTGAATGAGCCCAAACGCTGCGTTTAACGCACCCTTAGAAATCAATTTTTCAAGGTCACCTCCCGATGCAAGTTCGGGTGCCATTCGTGCCAAGAAGATCTGCACGCATCTCACACTGACGCGCGAAATGTTAAATGCGGCATGCGTCGCGGGCTACAGCTAGTATTTTAATATAACACAAAATTCAAACTATAATGAACACAATATTCTGTTTAGCCATGAACACCACGTCCTACATACAGTGGTACTTATACTACGAGCTGAATTTAGAATAAACTAAATCCGTTAAAGCACAACCCAAAACACAAAACTAAACATCCAGCATTCAGCAATAAAAACGGTAACGAAACAAACTTCAAGCGATTTCATATTCCGAACCATCATGAAATAATACTTAATACCATGCATGACCTTAACGCTACCTACTATCCTTTATCTAATAGACGTGTCAGTCTGGGACGCTGTTTTATCCGGGACGCTGTTTCAGCAGCCAAACCGTAAGAGATAGAGAAAAAAGTTATTAAAGTTATATGTTTGGAATGGTCATGTCAGGTCAGGAACCGAATTTCAGTCACGTGACACTTCCGGTTTTCGAGAAATCACAAAAAGACCGTTTTTCAAATAGAACGCGTATTAAATAAAAACTGTTTCGGCCGCCAAACGTAGCTGCGACCCTCTGCGCCTTAAATCCTCGATCGGTTAGGCAACCACTTTGACACCTTCCAGGTCTGGTTGGTTGCCTAACCGATCGAGGTTTGAAGGCGCGTTAAATGAGACATTTGTCTCACTGGACTGCTAGTTTATTATATTAGGAGAACCCCCAAATCATATGTCTGTACTTGTTATTCAGCAAACGAATAATCACACATAATTTCACTTTTGGAGGTGGAGATTAACGTCTTGCTATAATTTTTACATTTTCTTTTTTTTTTTGGGAAATAATGGTATCATATGGTATGAAACTGTAAATTATGGTATATTTTAGATAAATTATTTTTGATGGTATCCAGCTTGAAATTATGGTATAAATACCATAATTATGGTATGTCTGGCAACACTGGCTCGCGCGCATATGTATTGCTATCCTTGTCACACACTGTGACGTCAGCCTGGGAGCAGATTTGCCTTGCCACCTACATTAACATTGGTAACTTTCTTTTCCTACGACTGCTTCTAAAATCAAGCTTTCCGCCTTGTTGACGTACGTCAAAAATTGATTGTTTTGAATCAGTTCATCGCGGCAGCCGTCATACGTAAGTATATAATCGTGAATCGTAATACATAGCAACATACATAAATTTTATATAAGCTTTCATGATTATATACCTAAGTCGGCTAGTGGTCAGCTATTTGAAAACGTCAAAGTTGACAGCTGTCACTGTGAATTTGATTTAAACCTTTTTTCGCGATTTAAAGTTACTTGTGCTTTATTTTGTGTATTGTCGGTGTTTAAGTGTCAAGAAAAATAAGAAATGGGCGATAAAATATCCAATTCTGATGTAAAAATTTGCACGTCGCTGGAAATTTTAGAAATGGCAAAAAACACCAGTTTAAACCTATTTTCGAAAATTTTACAGTCGTAGGAAAAATTTTGTATGCAACACGAGCGAAAAATGCATTAGGCGTTCGTTCGAGTTTTTTCGGACCTCGCTTCGCTCGGCCCGAAACTTTCGAACTCACGCCTAATGCATCATTTTTCGCTCTAGGTACATAAATAACTATTTCCTACGACTGCTTCTAAAATCAAGCTTTCCGAAATTGATTGTTTTGAATCAGTTCATCGCGGCAACTGTCATAAGTAAGTATATAATCGTGACTCGTAATACATAGCAACATACATAAATTTTATATAAGCATTCATGATTATATACCTAAAAGTCGGCTAGTGGGCGGCTATTTGAAAACGTCAAAGTTGACAGCTGTCACTGTGAATTCGATTTAAACCTTTTTTCGCGATTTAAAGTTACTTGTGCTTTATTTTGTGTATTGTCGGTGTTTAAGTGTCAAGAAAAATAAGAAATGGGCGATAAAATATCCAATTCTGATGTAAAAATTTGCACGTCGCTGGAAATTTTAGAAATGGCAAAAAACACCAGTTTAAACCTATTTTCGAAAATTTTACAGTCGTAGGAAAAATTTTGTATGCAACACGAGCGAAAAATGCATTAGGCGTTCGTTCGAGTTTTTTCGGACCTCGCTTCGCTTGGCCCGAAACTTTCGAACTCACGCCTAATGCATCATTTTACGCTCTAGGTACATAAATAACTATTATCTATGATTGGTAACATTCTCGTAATTAATCTCTGTAGCTCGTATTATTAGAATAAATACAAATGCGAAAGTTGAGAATATTTTATGGTTCATAAAACTGCCTTATTAAATTTATTAGCACAGCTATCTACGACGTTTTTTTAATAAAATACGCAATGAGAAAATTGTCTCAAACTTTTTAATTGTTGACATAGTAAATACAACAAAACTTATACTTACAAGTAGTGAGTAACATTCGCAAATTAAAATAGAAAAAATAATGCAAGTAAATTTATTTTGCACATTTAGTTGTGCAACAAATACCAATGAGCAAGTCCCTTTTATTCCTATTGTCCACCTATTTTTTACATTCGTCAACTTAGAAAATTTTTTTTGCATTTTTCGTTTACTTTATCTTTTTGTTTAGATGCCTTCACTAATATACCGGGTGCTGACTTGCGCGACGCACCATAGGAATTTGCATAGTAAATTCTTTATATTCAATTATTTGCTCCTCTAATTATTTTAGAGCTTAAGTGTAAATACATTTTTTGTAGAGACAAAAATACTGCACCCATTCATACTATTGCTAACAATTTCTCATTTTCCGGAACTGAAGGAATGCAAAAAACAAACTAGCATTTTCACAAAAATCAGTGATGCCATGGAATTATTGAAACAAGCCAATGCCAACGCAAATGCGTGCGGAGCGACAATATGTGTTGTTTGTTTGTTTGTCAATTGATGTTTCATTATTAATTATGTTCTGCTTAATGTCTCTAAGGTACCTGGATTCTGGATTAAAAATGGAGGGTGAGTTACCTCACACGCACTTAGGCCGCATTAGGTGGGCCCATTGTGCTACCTCCCAGCAGCTCTCCAAGTTGGGTATCACTCAAGCCATCCAATCTTTTGAATGTACTTAAGGACGACCGCAACTGGAATGTTGCTAATTCTGGCCATATCGGGCCAGAAGTCCCCCAACATGGATCCTCTGACTCTTGCGAGAGCTGGACAGTGACACAGAACGTGTTCTGCTGTCTCGTCATCCTCGTTGCACCCGTGACAGTTTGGGCTGTCCACCAGTCTCATCCTGTGCATATGTTGGTTTAGAGTGCATTGTCCAGATAGGATACCCATGACTAGTCGAAGGTTCCTTCGGGACAGTTGCAAGCAATATTTGGCTGTCTTTGGCGAGGGTGCTGTAATAGCAGCCCGTGCTTGACGACAGCTTTGCATGTTAACCCATCTTCGTATGAAGCTGTTTAAGGTTTCTTGATATAGCATAGAGCTTAATATTGTCAGGGATATGGGGACTACGGGTTCTGGCCCCCAGAGAGGTTGTCCGGAAGCCAGTCTCGCAGTCTCATCAGCCTCCTCATTGCCGTAGTTACCGTCATGTCCTTTCACCCATACAAGAGAAACAATATTATTTTTTGAGATATCTTCGAGAGCTTCACGGCACTGCAGTACCACACCTGAGGTAATTGTGCAACTGCCCAGGGCTAGTAAAGCGGCTCTACTGTCACTGAAGATACCAATACATTGATTCTCGATTTTCCTTTCAAGAATTGCTTTTGCACCATGCATTATTCCAATTACTTCCGCTTGAAAGACAGTGGCCATTTTGCCTAGTGGTATGCTTTGACGGAGGTTCAGATCGTCAGAGAAAACTCCGGCACCTGTTCCGTGCTTTGTTTTAGATCCATCAGTAAAGATGGATATATCTATATGCTGGGTAAACCCGGCATTTTCATAAACGTTAAATTGTCTATTGAAGGCACATTGCAGAGGGAGGTAGTCCACCATGGCGTCCAGAAGAGGGATCTTGTCGACGGCCTCATTCAGAATGCGGGTATGCCTGCCTCCCTTGCCTGCTGTGTGCCACAGCCCTTTGTAGCGCAGCCTCAAGGCGGCCCTTACGGCTACTTCCTCCACAAAAAGATCAAGTGGTGGAAGGCATAAGATCACCTCTAAAGCGGCTGTAGGGGTTGAGCGTATAGCACCTGTAGAACTAAGACAGGCAAGACGTTGCACATGTCCTAGTTTACTTGCTGCCGTAGCCTGTCTGACCCTGGGCCACCAGACAAGTGCTCCATAACATAGCATGGGCCTAATCACAGCAGTATACAGCCACAAGGTAATTCGGGGAGAGAGTCCCCAGGATTTACCTAAAGCGCGGCGACACTGCCAGAATGCCATGCATGCTTTTTCAGTTTTAACTTTTAAATGTTTCTCCCAATTCAGCTGTCTGTCAAAAATAACTCCCAAGTATTTGACATTGTCTGAAAAGCTGAGAGAAGTGTTGAATAGGAGAGGACTACGTAAAGGTCCCACCTTCCTTTTTTTTTGTGAAAAGTACCATTTCTGTCTTCGAAGGATTGACAGAGAGTGACTGTTCATTACACCATGTTTCTGTTATTCGAAGAGCTGTCTGCATCAAGTTACAGAGCGTGCCCTTGAACTTGCCAGTAATGAGGATGACGATGTCATCCGCATATCCAGTAGTATAGAATCCAGCATCATTGAGTGTGCTTAGAAGGCTGTCTACCACTGTATTCCACAGTAGTGGAGACAGAACCCCCCCTTGCGGACAGCCCTTCGTCACAACACCTCTAATGGAGTTGCCTCCTATATTAAATTGTACTGCTCTCATCGTAAGCATGCGTTTTATCCACTCACAGAGAGTGGGTGCCACACCATGCCTGCGTAAGGCAGAGTTAATGCTCTCAAATGAAGCCTTGTCAAAGGCTCCTTCAATATCAATGAAGACTCCCAGAGTGGACATTTTATTGTCTAGCGATCTCTCAATGCGGTTCACTACAGCATGTAGCGCCGATTCAGTAGATCTCCCTGAGATATAGGCGTGTTGGTTCAGGTGCAATGGGTGTAAAGCCAGCATCCTTTCCTGTATTTCTCTGTCGCAAAGTCTCTCAAGCGTCTTTAGTAAGAAGGATGTGAGACTAATGGGACGATACGATTTGGCCTGGGTATAATCCGTACGCCCTGGTTTAGGTATAAAAACTACCTTCACTTCTCTCCAGCTCTCCGGTATATATCGAAAAGCGATACACGCCCGGTAGATGCGCACCAGGTGAACAAGCATCAGGTCCAGTCCCCACTGTAGTAGGGCTGGAAAGATACCGTCCACGCCTGGCGACTTGAAGGGGAGAAAGGAGTTTATAGCCCAGGTTACCTTGTCACCTCGTACGACCTGGTTTGCCACATTCCAATCCTCCTCTGAGGGAGGTGGAATGTTGGGTCTTGGCCATACATTGTCAGGGGTGACAATACAGCCTGGAAAATGTGTTTGAATTAGCACTTCCGCTGTCTCTTCGGGTTTGGTTGTAAAACCACCATCCCCTCGCTTGAGACAGCCTGGCTGTTGGTTTGGATCCTTAGAAAGGATCTTCTTCAGCCGAGCCGCGGAGGCAGTGGTCTCTATGGAACTGCAAAACGTTTTCCAAGAGTCCCTCTGTCTCTGGCGGATTTCTTTTTTGTATAAACGTTTTTGGTCTTTATAGACCTCCCAGTCACTAGTAATTCTAGTTCTTTTTGCTTTGTTAAAGAATTTGCCCAGTGTTGATTTCATCCTATCGAGTTTTGGACACCACCAGGAGGTTGTGCGACTCGCTTTGGATATCTTCAAGGGGCATGACGATTCGTAAGATTGTAGGATCGAGTTCTGCAGGATATCCACACTGATTTGCAAGTCCTCTACCTGATCAATCTTTTCTGGGAAAACCGAATCTGCCAGATGAGCTTCCAGATCTGTCTTGTAAGATAGTCTGTCAGTCCGCCTAGGGTTTCGATATTGTTTTGGTTGAGCTATAGTTCCAGATAATTTGAAACAAAGCCATCTGTGGTCTGACATAGACACAACAGGTGATACCTGCCAGCCCACAATATTATTGGAAATATCTGAAGAGGCCAGAGTGATATCAATCACGGTCTGGCTACGCATTGTGACAAAAGTTGGTTCACATCCACGGTTCAGTATTTCTAAGTTTGTACTTATTAGGTACTCAAGTAAAAACCTACCTCGGGTGTTAATGCCACTGCTACCCCACGAGACGTGGTGAGCATTTGCATCACAGCCAATAATTAAGTTTTTGTTGTTCCTCTCACAGTAGTTCACCAATTCGATCAACTCCGCGCTAGGTAGAGGGTCAATTGAGTCACTGGGGAGGTATACCAATGCGAAAATTACATCTTCCTTCCCTTCGTTTATACTGCAGCTCATCTGTATCGCCGTAATATCACGCGTACAGAGGTGTGGCAAAGCAAAGGCTTGTAAATGCTTGGGACAGTAGATGCACGTCCTTGGTTTCTCATGGGTGCTATCTGTAAAAACAGTGCCATTACGGTTAATTAATCCACAGATCTTTGATTTTACAATCCAAGGCTCTTGTATTAATGCAACAGTGTCCTGCTGGCTGTCGAGCTGTCTGCGTAGAGTAACAGCAGCCTCTCGACAGTGTTGCAGGTTAATTTGTATAATGTTTAGTCCAGGTTGGGTGGACATGAGGTCGACAATAAATTATTCGACCTCGGTGTCCGACCCGGACCCTAGAAGCATACTCATCAGCTCCCTCTCCTCCTCAAGAGTATCCATGGGGGTGGGGGGTTGTGAAGCTTCTCCTTCGGATGGCTGCTGCGGTAGCAGCGGCTCTCCTACTGGCGGTGGAGGGGTATCCGAGGACGCACCCTGGTCTGCAACAACAAGGGGTTTAGGGGTATCCGTAGACGCACCCTGCCCTGGGGGGTTGGAGTCTGGAGGTGCATCTCCAGGCCTCTGAATTTTTAATTTTAAAGTTGTAAACTGATAATGCAGTTTACTACCTTTACTTTTGACTGCTGTTTCAGCCTCTTGGTTTAGCCCAAAAACTAGGAGTCTGCCAACGGGCTCCTCCTTTTCGGCTGTGTGGAAGAGGGGCCAGTCCCGAACACCTATCCCGGGGTTCTGCACTGCCAGGCGGCGAGTAACAGTCTCCGTAGATTCAGGTTTCCCTGGAATCCACAGAGCTGCCTTCGCCAGCCTGGGCAGCCGATCCACCTGGACGACATTGAGACGGGCGCCCTCCCATAAAGTGGGCAGGTTTGACACTGCTTCTGTTAGCCACTTCAGGGTCTGGTCATCCTCGCAGGTGATTCTAAGAATCTCTCCGGAGTACTTTTCAATGTATATTTAGTACTAATCAAAAAGAGTACATTCAGGCCGGTGCCCCCGCCTTTCGGCATTACACCTGCTTTGGCTCGAATTTACATAACTTCGTATTAAACTAAACTAAACTTAAACAATTTAACTTTAAACAACACTTAAATTTAAATTGCCCTACTCTAATGATCTCTGCCCTAGCCTAAACTTTGATGTAACTCAGGCGACACTCACTACACACGCACCACTCGCAGCCGTTGCACCCTGGAGGCGAACTCGACCAGGGTCTTCCACCAGAGGGGGTCCCTCGAAAGTGTCCTGACCTCCTCCATGTCCGTGGGCCACCTCAGTCCCTGTGTTGCAAGCCGCGCGTCTGCCAGTCCCCGGTGGTGATCCTCCAGTGGGCAGCGGAGAATGACGTGGTCGGCCGTGTCTTCTTCGCCGCAGGCGCAGGCCGGGTTTTGCTGCCTTCCAATCCTGTGGAGATACGCCCCGAAAGCACCATGTCCGGTAACCAGCTGGGTGGTGTGGTAGTCGAGCCTGCCAACCACCTCGCGACGAACCGAGACCGTCGGGATAAAGCGCTCCACAGGTCTTCCCGTGATGGCATTACTCCATCGCTCCTCCCACTGCTCCGTCTTCCGCGTGGCGAGCATTCTTTTGCAGTAGGCACGGCTTACCACGTCAAAAGTCGGGGGATCATTGCTTGCCGCTGCCTCTTTGGCGAGTGCGTCTGCGCGCTCGTTTCCTTCGGTCCCGGCGTGGGCCTTCACCCAATGGAGCTTGATGGATATGGTCGTCGCTAATCCGCGCAGCAGCTCGTGGACCTCCACCTGCAGCTCCGTTGGCTTCCGCATGTGTCGTAGCGCCATGAGGGCCGACCTGCTGTCTGTCACAAGCGAGACCTCAGGGAAGGCGAAGACATTGTCTTGGATGAAGTGCAGCGCCGCTCGAAGGCCCACCAGCTCGCATTGGAACACCGAGCTCCAGTCCGCGAGCTTCATCCTGACCTGGTGAATTTCCACGTCATCCCGGAGTACTGCCAGCCCTTAAAAGTGGGTGCAATTTGGCCTTCAGCTAGGGCGAACATATGGTTGTCCAGAGCCACCAGCAATTGGGCTTTTATTAGGTCCGCTTGGACCTGGGTGATCTTACCGAGTGGGGTCCTTAGATCCACGATGGCCACGCGGAGGTGCCTCGTAAGGGCCTCTTTGTAACCACCTGTCCTTTCGGTTACCTTTTGGTCTGGCTTGACCTTCTTTTTCGGATTAGAGGTGGAGGGCGTGCTTCCATCCGATCTAATCCTTTTACTTGTGGAGGGTGTAGGCCTACCGGAACCAACCGCCTTGGGGCTAGCTCTGGGAGCCAGTCCCTTGGTAGTGGTTGAGGAGGGCCCACGTCCCTTCCCACTTCTATCCTTCATTTTGCCTGAACCTGCCACCTTAGGGTTAGCTTCAGGAGCCAGCCTTTGGGTGGAGGTAGAGGCAGTAGCGCCGGAGTTCTCTGCGGTTAAGCGAGCCTTCCTCCTGCGCTTCTGTTCGGCACCAGAGATCCTCTTCCTCTTTGGAAGAGTCTGTTGCTCCTCCTCTGTATTTTGCTGCTGCTGTTGTTGCGGTCCTGCTTGAGGGGTATCCGAAGACGCGCCCTGTACGGTTTCTTCAAACTTCTTATCATCCATGCTGAAAGAAAAATTCATCTCCCTAGCTCCCCACCCACCCACCACGGAGCCCAACAAGGGGACGCCGAACTTCGACGCCAAGGATACTAAAGAGATATAGCTCCCAGAGATGAGTTGCACACGAGCAAGCACCTTTAGGCGAGCCCCAGGGTATCAGAAACCGGAACCCCTAGGGACCTCAAGGACCCACTGCATGCACCTTCACCCCCAAAAAGCTCACCCTTCCGGCGGTCTGACCCGACGGAACAGCCGATTGATCGAGGTGGGTTAGTCTCGACCTCCCGTCTAAGTGAAATCAGGGCCAAAGAGATGTGTTACTGCGCTCCAGGAAACCAAACCGTCCCAGAGGCAGCTCAATCCCCAGGATCCCTTCATCCAACCGACACGGGTCGCCTCGCACGGCACAAACACGAGGGTAACCTAAAACCCTGTGAAGTTCATTGAGCGGCCACAACTCAATGAAGAGGGGGGATGGTCCGCGGTGGCAGCTTTCGTTCCATCACACAGGAGTTTAGGCCCGGGATATCCCTACTAGCTAACCACTAACCTTAGTCCGGAGGACCTCGGCCGTTCTCCTATCCGCCACCTGGAGACGCGCTCGGTAGGTGTCCCAACCCCCGAGTCTAAGGTACCTAGACCTTGTCCATAACAAAAATGGTTTTACGAGTATGGTGAACGTTCGTTAACTAAGCTCCTTGTTTATTGTAAAATATCCGTATCGGCAAATTCCAAACAGTACAACCATTAAAAGACTGATTTATTTTAAGTTTAAGACAACAGGCACGTTATTAAATAATTGTAGGTGTAATAATGAGGTTCAGAACTTACACCAAAACGAGAAAAACGACAATAAATTCAATCTTTTGACGGCAGTGACTGGATGATCGCCCCGCACGCACTTGCGTCGGCATTGGCTTGTTTCAATAATTCCATGGCATCACTGATTCTTGTAAAAATGCCAGCTTGATTTTTTGCATTCCTTCGGTTCTGGAAAATGAAAAATTGTTAGCAACAGCATGAATACATGCAGTATTTTTTTCTCTACAAAAAATGTATTTACACTTTAGCTCTAAAATAATTAGGGGAGCAAATAATTGAACATAAAGAATTTACTATGCAAATTCCTATGGTGCGTCGCGCAAGTCAGCACCCGGTACATTGTAGTTCGCGCCATACAAGGAATTATTTCATACAGGAACATATTTAAGTAATTAGGTCATTGACTCTTTTTGACAACAATTCACCATGTAAACGTCTAAAGTGTGTGTCTAGAATTCAAATTAATTGCATTAAATATCTTTATATTTATTTTTATGTCTGTAAGCTACATATCCTGCTATATACTTTAAACCCTGGTTACAAAGAGTCTCAGAAAGTTGATTTGAATCCAAGGCGTTTAAAGTATTTTCAGATGGAGTTTCATAGAATGTAGATATTTGAGATTGAGGAAACAACTTCGGATTCATACTCTGGTTCAACGAAGGGTACTATCTTTATAAATATTTAAATCATCATTCACTCTTTGTTTTCTAATTCTGAAGATTCAATGGCATTTGCAAAAAACTGCGGTTAAACAAGACTCGGTATCGTCTTCAGTATTTGTGTTCATTGTAAATATAGACAATGAATATCATCCCAGTACGTACCACCGAATTCTGTACTTGATTTGAAGTGGATCCGGGTGATCATTAGTGGCACCCACACCTCAAATGTAAGAAAAACAGTTTTCCACTGTATCCTGATTGAGTTTGTATGCAATTAAATAATCGTTATTGTACTTATCGCCGAGGTAAAAATATAAATGTGTTAAGGAGCGGTTGCTTAAAATAATACCCTTTTGAAAAGGTAAAGGAGACTTGTGTTTTCCAACAACATGTATTAATTATTTTTGTTTAATAACCCGTTCGCACACGACGTTTTTCTGTATCCCGGGTAGTTAGTAATTACAGCGGATGTTACGGCTTGCTCCCAAGCTGATGTCATACGCAGGACTGACCAAAATTGAACCTCTACGTAGCACACCATATAATCCTAACACCACTGGTTAGTAGTTGCAACCGTTTTGCTTTTGTTACAAAGTCGAGGCCCAAAGCCAACCACAATTTGGTGATTAAGGCTTGGTACTGTACAAGATTACCGCCTTGTTTTTATTATTTTAAGTTTAGCTTAGTTAATTCAAATATTTAAGAATCTGATAGTGAATGAATTTTAAATTAATATTAAAAGTGTAACCAAATCACGAATGCGCCTCCATACCGCAAAATCTAGTAGTGTTAAATCACAACTTCTTGGTGGCCATTCTAGTGGTCGTCTTCGTCCAATCCAAGCAAGAGGAAGTTAAATTAACATTACCGGTAATGGTTTCCTCCATTATAAATGGCCCAATAATCCCTCCTCTGAAAATACCCGCCCAAACGTTAATACCAGGTGAGCGAAAGTTTCTCTCAATGGTAGGATGTTAATTTTCGTCTGAGTAATAAACAAGACTGTGCCTATTTATCATCCCATTAAGATGGAAATTGCTTCATCCGCCCATAAAATACGATCCAACAACTGAACATGTTCGTCTGCTACCATGTCCAAGAAAGTGTTACAGAATTCGAGCCTTCAGTCGGGATGATCTTCATTTAAGGCATGAATTAGCCGAGGTCTATAACATTTTAAACCAATGTCATTAATCAGCTGTGATGCCGAACCCTTAGAAATTTGAAACTAGCAAACTAATCGCCGTTGAGACGTCGTGGGTTCGTCTAGCAGATGTTGGTGAATCTCTGTTGCATTTTCAACCATTCGCACTAATCTTCTCCAGCCATTATTCCCCTTGCACTGATCCGTCACTTCACCAGTTCTTTTAAATTTGTTTATTAATTTCAAAATCGAATTCTTACTTGCCGCTTGTCTTCCATATACTTGTATTCACTTCTGTTGTACAGGTATTGCAACCATATTATCGGTTTGGTTAATTTTGTATTGGTAGAACCACTTTACCACAACAATTCGTTTCTGCAATTTCATAATCTTGACAGGTAATATTATGTTACATTAATGAGTGACATTTACAAATGTTTCACCATATCGTTGAAATTCAAATGTTGCAACATTTATTTTTCTTTGTTCTTAGGTAGAGTCCCTGTATAGAAAAGAGTTGGGATATGTAGGGTGACTTGATTTGGATCCACAAACCATGGAGTACATGATTTTTGCCGATTTTAAACTTTACATAAAGTACGTTTTTTTTTCTATAATAACTGTCAAAGTGTTACAATGTTGGTAGATATGTGATTAAAACGCTAGGAAATGTTTATACCTCGTGTTGGTAGAACTTTTTCAAAATTATGGTTATGTGTCAATTTTGAATGTCAAAGTTTCTTAATTTGAACTCTTGACAAATTTCTTTTTTTAACATGGAATCACCATTATCATCATCAGTAAAATCGGATAAAAAAAGGAAACCAAGAAATATTTTAAATGCAAAAATGAAGCAAGCGATATTAAATTATGACATATCTGTCAAAATGACAATAATTTTTTTAGTGGAAGAAAAGAACTAAAAATCTATGTACCAACATTATTAAAACTAGGGACCCTGCAGGAATGCAACTTATCCCCTAGAAAGTTGACCTTGAAAATTATTACAGAAAAAAAATGTACTATACTTTGTTTAACTAAAACAAATGAAATATATCGTTGCTACATCACATTGTCCTTGATTTGTGGATCCAATGCCTCAACTCTTAGTATATAGGAACTCTATTCTTAGGGCAAGGTTGGTAAAACTGAAAGTGTGTTTAGGAGGTTGCCTCGTTCCCATTTAAACCCATAATTTGATTATTTTCCCCCGCAAAAAGTATCTCATGATGTCATACAAACCGCGCGAAATTTAAGATCGTAGGCTCCATACATCAATGTCAAATAACTGTTGATAAACTTTACAATGCCCGTGACTTGTGCAGTGTCTTTTGATAAGTTCATTTGATTTTAACGTCTGTGAAACCGAACGAACAGTTGGTATACATACTTACAAGGCATTTGCTACTCTCTATAATTATATAATTATATTAGCAGATTCATTATTGTATTGTATTGTATTGTATTTTTATTCATCATAATATACACCGTGGTGCTTAGATATGTCACAATTCCAGTTTAAATATAAAAATATAAAAATAAAAAATACAATGCATTTACAGAAATAGTCAACTACAGATAAATACAGTAACAACAAAAATACTAAAGTCAATAAAACAAGACAGTCTTAATTTTGAACAAACCTGAAATCGGAAAGTTCATAGTAGACATTGGCTAGAAGATGTTTTTTAAGCTTAACTTTGAAGAGTTTTGTTGGGGCATTTTTGAGAGTACTAGGAAGCGAATTAAATAATCCTATTCCGAAATTATTTCGTTTAGTGGACGTTAGTCTCTGCTGCGGAACCTGTATATCGCCTCGACTGCGGGTGTCGTAACCATGGGCATCGCCGTTTTTTGTATAATCGCCATAATGTTCTTTTATGTATAATAGATTACAATATAGTATTGCTGACGGTAGCGTTAATATGTTATATTTTTTAAACAATGGTTTACAACTGTCTAACTGACTCGCTCCCGCCAACACTCTCAAGGCTCTTTTTTGTACAATGAAAATTTTTTTAATATGTGTAGAGGTACCCCAGTTTATTAGACCGTACGTCATTACACTATGAAATAATGCGTGATATGCAGTAATGGCAGCATCTAAGTTTACTCGATTTTTTATTTGTCTAATTACATAAATTGTTCTTGATAACTTAATTGAAAGATTGTCAACATGTGCTTGCCAAGTTAGTTTGTTATCTAAGGTAAGGCCTAAAAATTTGACGGTTTCACAGATATTTTGTTTATTTGAAAATAGTAAAGTGGTAGTTTTATTTTGGTTTAAACAAAGCTTATTTGCCTGGAACCAATCTGAGGCTTGGTTGATAATGTTGGTTTGTAACTGATTGACTAGAGTTTCATCTTCTACGTGGTTTGCAAAGGTCGTATCGTCTGCAAATAAAGTCGTGAAGACTGGGATGGCATTAGGCAAATCGTTAACATAGATTAAGAATAATAACGGTCCCAATACACTTCCTTGTGGGACACCATGTTGAATTGAAGACATCTGGCTATACTGACCTTTGCAAAATACACATTGAGATCTGTCAGATAAGTAGGATGACATTAGTTTTAGAGTTACTCCCCTGCAACCGTAATACTCCAGTTTATCTAGTAAAATGCTTTTTGAGACACAGTCGAACGCCTTGCTTAAATCAAGAAATAGTGCAAAGGAAGATTTTTTGTTTTCCAATGATTCTGTTATATAATTAATGAGATTCAGCACGGCTCCCGACGTGTCCCTTCCTTTTCGGAACCCAAACTGTCTGTCCGTAAAAATATGGTTGGTTTCAAAGAAATTTAGAATTCGAACTGCAATAATTTTTTCTATAATTTTGGCCAAAATGGGGAGAAGCGCAATGGGTCTATAATTGGATCTATCATCAATTTCACCCGATTTATATAGAGGTATAATTTTGGCTTGTTTCAATTTATTAGGAAATATGCCCGTCTTTAATATGATGTTTGCAATATGAGCTATCGGGGCAGATAAACATAAAACATTTTCTTTGTACATACAAACCGATTGATTATATAGGTCTAATGATTTTGACTTTTTTAATGCCTTTATAATATCTTCTACCTCGGATTCCTCAACAGCATATAAGAAGAGTGATTGTTCATTGTTTACTGGTAATTTCTTTAGATAAACACTGTGTGAGTACTTTGATGGGGGAATATTTGATAATAAATCGTCGGCTACATGCACAAAGTAGTCGTTGTGAGATTCTGGGGAAATCACACTTACCACTCCATTGCTATTGATATTGTTTACACCTTTTTTTATTATTCTCCATATTGTTCTTTGTTTATTATCAGACTCCAAGATTTCTTTACTGATTTTTTCTTTTTTTAATTTTAAGATTTTTTGTTCGTATTCGTATTTTTTTTGTTTAAATTCAGCCGATAGAAGATCATTATTTTGCAAGTTCAATTTCAAAATGTTTCCAAGACGATTTATTTCTTCCCTGGCCGAAACTATTTCTGGATTGGTAAACATAGATGCATTTTTACGTTTGTTATTTGTATTAATTTTAAAGGGAGGAAAAGATAAATCGTGATAATATGAAAAAACTTTATAAAAAGCATTAACTGCGCAGGTTGGGTCAGACTCTCTATATAATTCTACCCAATCTTCAGTTAAGAGGTAATTTGAAAATTTGATTCTATTTCTAGAACTTTTATTTGGTACGGTTTTGTAAACAGAGGTCGCCCGTTTTTGAATAGTGTTAAATTTAATTATTTGAGATTTATGGTCAGATATGTGAAATTCAGCCACAGTTGCAAGTTGTGTTTCAAAATTTGTGAAGATGTTGTCGATACACGACTTGGAATTTTTTTGTACTCTAGTAAAGTCGGTGATATTTTTTTGTAATCCAAAAGAATGGAATATGTTAGTAATTTCGATGCTTTCCTTAGATTTAACTGCAAAATTTATATTAAAATCGCCACCAAACACTAGTTTACTATTTTTAAAATATTTAGATATTAAGTCAAGAACATGAGAAAGTTTATTTTTAAAGATATCGATATTACCACATGGTGAACGATATAAAGCCACCGCAACACAGTTCAAATCAGCAAGTTTAATGCCAGTGCATTCAAAATGTTTTTCACTGTTAAGTTCATTAATGAAATTTAATGATGTAAAAACGTGATCAGATCTAGTAAAAATGCATACTCCTCCACATTCACTCTCCAATCGGCAGTAACAAGAAGCTAGATTATAATTATTTGGTGTATATAAATGTTTTTCTCCATCCTTCAGCCAATGTTCACTAATCATCACCACGTCAAAATTTTGTTCAGTTAAGATGGATTCAAGATAATTGTGTTTGTTTCTAATACACTGAATATTTGCATGCAAAATAGTAATATTACTGGTGTTTTTATTACAAAAGAGAGGCACTGAATGTTTGTCAATGATAGAAGATACTTGCTCTTCTGGGCACGTCGATCGTATTAAAAATTTCGTTTTGGCGAGTAGTATTTGCCATGGCTTTCCCTGGATTGTTGTAGGCGTATTAGATGTTGGGAGGAGACAAATGATTTGTAGGTTGCAAGGTCCGCCGATGCAGTAGAAGATCCTATGTCATACGCTTCAAAGTACTTCTTGTATAATTGTTTTAGCGACTCCACGTCTACAGGAAGGCCCTCAGAAGCTAAAAATACCCTTAGAGAAGCATTTGTGAAGCCCTCGTGACAAACTGATTGCGGTTGTTCATGTAGATAGGATATGTACAACCTGACGGCATTCACTATTGCTGGTTCCCGCAGGCGAGCCAAAAGGTACCGGCCTTCATCGGTGGCAGATTGCATTGTCAGTTTCACCCTTGGCGGAGTCATTGCATCTACTGTGAGATTTGTTTTCTGGATGCCTGCACTCACAAATTTTATGGGTTGATTTTCTTTAAAGGTGTGTTGTTTGCCAGCTGCTATAGCCTCCCCATCAGAATGAAGCCTTAGAATCTTCTCTTGAGTAGTGAATTCTTTAGTTGTCTTTTTCTTCACTTTGTCCAGCTGCATTTCATTTCCTTCGCTAGGATTTTCCTCAAGATGGCATTTTCTTTCTACTGACCACTTTACCGATACACCAGCAGGCCAGAACTGCTCTTCTGCTAATCGAGCGGCAGACTTTCTGTTTATGGTGCCAATCTTGTATGTTATATCCGCTGCATTTTCTGATTGTTTTAATAGGGGGTAGCATCTTATAAAGTCCGACACTCCCAATTTATCTTTAATATAATGTACTATGTGGTTGCTGTTATAGTACGATGGAAGGTTTCTCACAATCACATACTGCCATTCACTTTTGCCTACTTTTCCATCTTGAGTAGGTAATGTTAAATTTGACACTGGTTTTGGGCCACTCAAACTAGGAGATAGTTCTGTTGTTTGGGTGCCAACTGACATACAAGACTTTGATGTTTGAATTGGAGTCGGTTGTGAAGTTGAAGAAGCAACACCTGGAGATTTTAGGGTTTTCAGTCTTATTCGGAACTCCGCCATGGACTCTGATATTTTTGTTAACTTATGTTATTACATACATATGGTTTTATTTTTAAAGTAGATACAAAAGTAATTCTTTTCGACGAATTATTTATAAAAACTAAATCTTATTTTTATTTATTTGGGGTTAGCGTTAAATGGACCCTGCAAGTGTATTGATGACGTGCATAAACTGACTTAGTGTCTCTACATTCATATAGTTGTTTTTAAGGTACTATATTTATACGAGCAAGCTTGTCCGCCATTTAAATTTACTGAAAGTGGTGGCAAATTCAAATTCTAGTTACTTTCCAATTAGCATACGGTAAGTCGGAAAAACAACAATCATGTCACTTAATTTTATCCATCTTAAAAAAGACTGGGTTTTAAACAAATAAAAAAAAAGCAGAAAAAATCGAAACGAAAACACTAACACGCACGTGGTTCAAACTAGAAAACTTTAATAGTACCTTAGTTCAAACAACAGTGACGAGTGACAGAACTGACAGATACAGTTGGCAGCACAGAACAATACCTGCACACTGTATATAGATTTCAATAACCACGCTTCGATGAAGACTGTCATTATAATTAGCAACGTAAAATCTAGTGGGATAGACTTTCCTGGTCTATAAAGTACTCAGTTGTTTTTATGACGTCACGAGATACTCCCCCCCCGTCCCGCCCGTTTAAATTTTTCGAATGTTAAGGCAACCTCCTAAACACACTTTCAGTTTTACCAACCTTGTTCTTAGGGTACAATAAGTGACATCTGTTGAGATAATTTAGAAAAGTTACCACTCCTTTTTTCATCAAAATGTTTTATACCATTTTCGAGATATTGCCTTGTAACACTTTAAAAAACTCACAGTGTATGTATGTTAAATTTGATTTTTTCTTTATTATAATTTTGACAAAATATTTCTACTCATGACTTATTTTAACAATTCTATCACAAGAATTTATATGTTTTCTATTAGTAAAATTTCGTATCTATATTAAAGCAAGACCAATTAATTGCTACCAAAAGTTTATTACAGAGTACCCCATTTTAACTTTGTAAGTTTATGTTTTGCACAGTTTCTAGTGTACAAAGTGACGTTTGCAGCACTCTTAATATTAGCGCCTGAATTATGTCTTTTTTGCACTTTGCCATTGGTGGCGTAAGTTTGAATGTCAACATAACCTAAAATATCTAACACAGTGTGACGAAAAAAGTGTAACCGAACTAAGTTTTTATATTTCTGTTATGATCGTAGAAAAAGTAGTATATGATACACATGTGTAAGTGCCATTAAAGTGCTACTGACGTTAAAAGCACACATAATATATATATATTTCAGCGCTACAGGCCTTATAGGCCCTTGGCTCTCACATAATATACTATTTTTCGAACAAATGTTAATTTACTTTATAATCAATTAACTTCTTCTTTTGCTATTCCCGTTAGTGCCGTTAGGCGTCGGGCCATAATCAATTATCAGGTATCACATTTACCTTCATCCAAACTATATTTGTGTGAAGTATCTCTCCATGAAGCTTATATCTGTAAAACAACAATTGTCTTCATTTAGTAGATCTCTACAGATTTCAGATAAAATATCTATGTCATTCACCATAGAAAATTGTGTTATACTTTCTTTATTATTCTATTTCTTATTTCTTGTATTGCACATTGACTATAATTTAACTAGGCATTGATGTTGCATTCCCTTGAAAAACGTGAACTTTTTATTACAATTAGATTAACCTGTAACAAATAATGACTGAATGTTGAATTGTGTGTATATGCACGTTTTGGTTGCTGCTTTTATGAGGATTGTATATGGTAATTGACTGATCATAACATGATTGAAGTCTTGGTAATGGGATGTGGTAATGTATCTCAAATGGGTGTTTGTTTTCAGAATATTCAACATTCATCATGAGGGAAACAACTGAAGAATTCGTTACAAATTTTCATTCATTGAGTGGCACAACAATAGGAGAACAGCGTAAAAACTTATTTCTTCTTTTGAAAGCACATCAGTCGTCCTTGAAATTAGAAACTGGTGAAGACATAGAAGTTCCTTTGATTATACCAAAGACACCTCTCGAAGAAGTCTTTAGGGTTCAAGTCTTAATTTATTTTAGGAATGTTCCTGAGTTGATAGATGTTGTGAAAGGTGGCAATCCAATACTTACCGAAAAGATTTTGAAATGCAGTTGTTGGTTTTTTGAGTCATTGTTAGAGAATATTGATGAAAAACATTTAGTAGAACAATTGTTTCCATGCATTTCATTCAACACAAAAGTAAAAATTTTAAATAAGTTAGCTATCTGCCTAAAAGACACGCGAAGAGCCGATTTGATTTTCGAAGCTGTCAAAAATAAATATGGTTTGTATTTGGCTACCAAATTGCTTTCTTGTTGTAGTGAAGCTTTGATTATGCAATACATCAAATCCATAAAAATAGAAATTACAGTAAAGCAGTTATTAGTTATTGTGACAAGGTATCCACAATCAACAGAACCTATTTTAGAAGCATTCAGCCAATTTCATAATAAGAACACTATCAGCTGCAAATACAGACGCGTGTTTGTGCATCTACTAAAAAATGATCGTATTTTGTTTATGAAACTGTCCAAACAGTATGTGCCTTCATTTAATTTAGGGTGGCGAGCTACGAACAAATTTATTGCTTCAAAGAAACAAGATTTTATTGAAAATGCTCAGCAGCTTCATAAATTTTTACACAAGAAGCAAACCAGAAAAAGTATTCATCAAGATTTTCCTGAATTTTACTCAAACATGTTGCCACCGTCCATAAATCAATTTAGAAGAAATTTAGATTTTTACATTGAGCTCATGAATAATTTACCCAAGAATGTTTCAAAGTTTAATTTGTTGTTAACAACATTCCAGAAAAATTATGGCAGCCAGCTTTCGGATCATCCCATATGTATAACACCAACAGTATTAGAACTGATGTCAATTCAGGAAAGGGAAACATGGATGCAGGGACATCCTAAACCTTGTGACATGTCTGAGGTTCAGTGGATTTGCCTTAAAAAAACAGATATATCTGTACCTGCACTCAAAAAGAAAATTTCGTTGACATCTAGCATAAAGGAACGATCACAGCTTGTTGGTTCATTAGTCGAAACGTGCAGGATAAATAAAGATAGAGAAGCCTTGAATGCAGTCTGTAAATATGTGATAAGTCAACATCGCAATGACCCGAGCTCTGTTCTGCTTTGCTTTCTGAAAACACTTAAAGACTGTTATCGCCTTGATACTCTTGACAAAGAACAGTGGAAATGCATAAATGACATTGTGCAGTTGTTCATTTCAAGAAAGGAACTCTCTTATTA
Source organism: Agriotes lineatus (assembly GCA_940337035.1). NCBI lineage: Eukaryota > Metazoa > Arthropoda > Insecta > Coleoptera > Elateridae > Agriotes > Agriotes lineatus. Next base: position 81,327 of record CALNHX010004204.1, on the reverse strand, counting down.
TTACTTCGAATGGATTTATGAATATATTAACTATCATATGGTAAATGGCTTACTCAGAAGGGCACAACTGGTTGATCTGGTGAAGCTAACAAGCTTACGCCATTGGTATGGACATATAAAACGACCACAAGATCAGAAACAAGCTCTCCAACTTTTTTATGAAATAATTCCCGAATTACATAAGGAGGAAGAGAATATCAATAATGCATATGTAGACTTTTTAAATGTTGTGGTAGTGTGTAATCGAGAACATCCACATTGTCCGATATCATTGCTTTCTTATACAGATGCTGTAAATGCACTAGAGACTGTTTTAAAGAAGGATGATAATTTTAATTATACGGCAGAAATTGTGCTGGCATATTGTTTGCGTTTGAGGATTAATGAATCAGAGAAAGCCAAATGGCTAAATTTGCTATTGAACCGAAAAACAGTTAACGTTGAAATGGATTACCTGGAATGGCTTATCAAATATGAACCTTTAACAGTTGCAAAACACACAGTTACCCTTGTTAATCCATTGCTAGATCTTTGGTATACTTTAATTCGACCTGCTTTTTGGAGGCATTGCCGATATTATGCACATCTAGAAATTCCCCAAAAAATCATTACAATGTGCCTAGATACTATTAATTCCAAAGAAGAAAATGACATGAGAAAGAAAAATGCAATAACTGCTTTGTCATGCTTGATGGATTCAACAGAATTTATAAAATTTATCGTTCCGTACTATCCTGTGGACTTACAAATGGATGTCAATTCAGAAGAAACTCAGGAAACGTACAAACTGCAACAAGCCATTACTGGTAATCTGCGGAACGTTGTTCCATCATCTGTTACAATAGAAAGTGTTCTGATTTTTAGTAAAGGAGATTACTTGAAGTTCATTCAAAGATCATTGCATTCTGTTTCCCTTAGCGCTGCCGAAGAACGGTTGGTGCCGTTCTTTGAAGCTCTTGCAGATCGTCCAGTTTCTGTCAGGAAGCATGCAATTTATCATACTTTTAAGGTTTTGAATAAGACCGAAATTTATAAAATGCTTAATAAATCGATGGAAAACGAGAAAAATTCAACAATTCGAAAAGTGCTATTTAAAGCAATTTTCAAATTTTTTACAAAAAACCCCGATGATCATCTGTGGACTTTGGTACAACAAAATGTGAGATGTGTAGATATAAGTGATACCGAAGCTTTCGATATGTTAATGGATGCTTCTAATGTTCCTCTTGGATATTTACCGAAGTACATTGTATTTACATGGACAATTTTGGAATCGCTTCCCAAGATGGATAATAAAATGGAAAAAGGAAAATACAACCTGCTTGATGCAGTATCTGCACCAGTACTTTCACTCCTCTCTGAAGAATTTTGTTGGGGCATAATTGAAAAATATATTTTCAAATTCAAGGAGCTTACAAGTTCTCAAATAAAAATTTTTAATTTCACTTGCAAATATATTATATACAGTACATCAGAAGTGGAGCAAGAAAAGCGTTTAAATAAGATTTTCACATTAATCAAAGATTACATTAATTCTACATGGTATAATTCTGACAGTAAAGTTATTGGTCATAAATTTATATATAAATTTTTGGAGGAGTTTTGCTGGTTTTTCTTAAATAAAAAGAGTGATTCCCCAAGTATATTGACTAAATTTAATATATTGTGGAGTAATTTTTTACAGCCGCATGAGGCGATTGATGAATATCTGTTATTGCAATTTTCTCTTATTTTTGTAGACTATGCATTACAAAACTTAACTTGGGCACAAATTGGTGAAAAACTAGCTAAATTTTGCAATACGTTTTTGAGTAGATATGAATCCTCTGCTGTAGACATGTTTTGTGATTCTTTGAATGATTTTATTCGTCTCTTTTTGAATCTAACGGCTGAAGACTCAGAGCTGAATCGTTTAACTATAATTGAAAGTATTATTAAAACAAGCAGCTCTCAGAATTGTTTATTGATGGCTATTTTGCTGTTACCAGAAAATATTCCAACTTCAACTGAAGTTAAATTGATGATTAATGGAATTATTAGTATGCTGCAACCGTTTGATAATTTGCAGGTTCAGTTAAAACTTTCCTGTTATTTGTATAACATTTCCACACATCACCAGTTAGCTGCTTCTAAAGAAAGCGATTTTATACATGGTAATACAAAACATTTATTTACTTCCATTGAGAAATTTTCGAGTGGCTATAAAAACCAAGAATTAATATACTAATTTTATATAATATACTGTGTTGAGATTAGATATATAATTAACTATACTTACTTACAAGCTGTGTTTTATATGTTTTGTGCAATTGTTACTTTGTAATTGTTGTTTTGCACTTAAAATATAATTATAAGCAATATAATTCTTAATAAACAATTACTAAAAGGTTTGATTTTAAAGGAACTAACTTGCAGTTAGTAATCTACATTAATATTTACATAAAAAAAAGATAACTTAGATCACAAATTACAATATGAATAGTTTCATGTAGTCTTATTTCAATTTTGTAACTGTAAGCATAAACGATCTTTGAATATCTTATACATGTTGCTTTTGTTAGACTATCATTATTGAATACAGCGTTGAACATTTTAAGGTAGTGACTATTTCTGTAGCTGGTAGTCATTTGTTATTGGACAGAATTCGCGGTGTAGCCACTAAAGTTGGTGTGCCATTCTTAATATTTGTAGATGACCCTTGTTTGTTGAGTATCACACTATGATAATGCGATTAACTGTGGAAGGTAAGTGTAATAATTATGTTATTAATTATGCAGAATAAAGCTGTTCCGTGTCTTGCGTCAATGCTATTAATTAATTAAATTTGCTGTAATTCCCTTGGGAATCGTTAGCGCCTCTGGGCTCGTTAGATTTTTTTTTTGGGTTAATCGCTCCCTTTATTTATCTTTGAGTTTGCGTGTGATTTGGCTTTTGTGACTATATCTCTCCAATCCTTTGTATGCTATAACTATATAACCTTTTTGTAAGAAAAACCATACATTACCCGCTAACAAATTTTGGGAATTACTATTTTTCCAAAAATTAAAAAACAAGTGAGACCAAGAGGTGCCTAATTGATTTACAAAAAAAGAAGCACATATATCAAGTTCAATTTTAAAATCAATCTGTTGTTTATTTGGCTTTAGAAAGAAATAGGCAATGTGCAATTTGCATGAAATACTGCTGGCAATCACTGTAATAACCGATAACGGCAACCAAGGCAGTAGCCTGTACTTGCGCTTGCACCCATTCAATTTCGACCAATAATAGGTAACTACTGGCTGGCTTTCCACTGTAAAATTTTAAATAACTGTCAGTGATATTTGTTGTCATCTGTAGCTCCGTGATTACTGTAATTTTTCTAAAAACAACACTTCCTCATTTTTGACGGGCAAGGCTAGCCACCTACCCGGCCTAAGGGCAAAGAGGACTCATAGAACCACTTTGTGGTTAAAAACAGGCCACTGGCCTATAATAAGAGGAAGAGGAAAAACAACACTTTTAGGGTAAAACATGCAAGGCTGTAGAGGTATCTTAGAATATAAAACATAGTGTTTGTAATATTATCTGTAGGCAGAGCCGGATTAAAGGGGGGGCTAAGGGGGCTGCAGCCCCGGGCCACCGAATTTCGGGGGCCTCGAAATATTCGAAGGTTATAATCTAGTGCGGTTTCTAATCATTTAGATCCCTTTGTACCCGTTGCATAAATGGGAATGGGGCCTCTAAAAAAATTAGCCCTGGCCCTCACATATCCTTAATCCGGCTCTGTCTGTAGGATGAACCATTGTTGTTGGTTTTAATTGGGATGTATACTGATTAATGCATATACAGATCAAAAACAATAAGTTCCAAGGCTCTTTTTAAAGCTTATTGTTGCAGAATACATTTTAATTAGGAATTAATTTTACTTCAAAGTCCTTATATACATTTTTCAATATTGTTCATAATTTGAAAATGGTAAAAGACATTCTACATTTTAGTAATATAAAATTAATTTAAAAAAAAAAGCTCTAGAACCTACTATCAGAGTGTACTAAAGTAGTTTATGAGGGATCTTAATGATGGTGGTGTTTCAAATGTACAGTATATTTCTTGTTCATTAAATGTATTTCTTAGTACTAAGTGCTTTTTTCATAAAATGAAATATTGAATGTATGGGCTGCTTATTGGTATGATGTCTCATAGTATACTTTCCAATAATTCTACCAAGGAGATCAACTTCCCCCATTTATCGTTGTACACCTTAACAATGACTGGTTGTTTTTATTTGGATTTTGTCTTCGATCAGCATTTGCATTCACTTTCAGGTTGCACACAAGTTGACAAAGTAAACTGCACATGCTTAGAGTCGAACCATTGTATCACCACTATTTTTTCCATCTTGTCTGACAAATTGATTGCAAGATCCTCTTCCTGCTGTTTTAAATCATTGTCCATTTTAAATGTATTATTTTTGAGAAGTGTTAGATATGAAAGTAGTAGTACTGTCTACGAATGATAATAATAATAATAATGGTGAGGCACTAACACCCCATGAAGGAGCTTGGCCTGCACAGAAGTTAAATATCTATCTGTAACTACATAAACACCAACAGGCAAAATATCGCAGAGTTTCAGAACACGTCTTCCGCCAACATAGTTTTTTGGGGGTGGAATTCCTTCATACAAAAGAATATTCATTGAAATAGCATCAGCTGTAGCTTCAGTTCCCCGGGTTTCCTCGGATGTATTGCTTTATTTCGACTTAACTACAAAAGGGGATGATTTGTTCAAATACTGCATTATCATCCACAACTTTTAGTTTTTTAACTGGTATCCCTCAAAACATTTTTATTTCGAAACAGCTCGTAAATGGCCAGTATTATAGAACAACCAATAAACCTTTTAACCTCATCCTCATCCGTTTGCAATAATTTTCCCAAAGTATTTACTTCCCTTATGTTGATGTATGTTGCCATACTTTCAAAAATAGATATTTATGCATTAAGGGAGATATGAATATGTTTTTTCCCTAAGGTTGACATGTGTTACAGACCTAGGGCTCTGGCCCAAGGTCTGTAAGTCAACCGAAGGTAAAGAACATGAATATCTCCCGTGGTGCATACAATATTTTATCTAATTACTAGAATATTCGTAAAAATAGTATGAAATTTCAAAATGTCATAATGACATTTATAATTAGAATATGTAAATAACATCAAGGATTGCCTCATTGTATGGTTGCTAAGACGTTAATTGTAGTTGCATTGTTACCATGAGTTTGAGGGAGAAATAATTTGACAAGTCCCTTGGGAGTTATGAGTAGCTTTTCATATTTTGTTTCTATGACGAAAATGTACAATATCATGTTGCTAGTAGATAAATGCTTTATCTAAATATTTAGCTTAAAACACTACTGGAGCTTGTGATTTGAATCTGATCACAATTCATTCAAAATCCCTAACCACACAAATATTTAACAATCGCTAAATACGTATTTCGACAGCTAAGCTGTCATTTTCAACAGTCTTAGAGAGAGAAACTAAACACAACAAAGTTGGTCAAAGGTACACTCTTCACCATATCACCCATAAAAGTCTTTCGCGGGTGATTTGACCAACTTTGTCGTGTTTAGTTTTTCGTCAAGGCTATTGAAAATGACAGCCTAGCTGTTGAAATACGTATTTAGTGATTGCTAAATATTTGTGTGGTTAGGGGTTTTTAACGAATTGTGATCAAATATTTAGCTACTTATTAATTATTCTATTTGGTTTAGGACAGAGCCAGGATTGTAAATATTTATTGAATGTTGCAATAAGTATGGTTGAAAAATGTCGCTAAATAACCACCACTTTCATTGCTAATGTTTATTAGAGATTCATCATTAGATACAGTCTGTTCTACAAAAAAAGCCTCGCCTTCTAGCTACTTTATTATTTATTTTTGACCCAATAAACCTTATATCAAATCAAATGGCACATAAAAACCTACATTTTAACACAATCAAAAAATTTTTATCTTCAATTGTTTCAGAGTGGTGACGTCACACGCAATATTTTTAAATGACACTGTATATATTTTTTTACATTTTCTGGTAGAGGTGTTTTATCTATTTTCAACAATATAAATATTTTATGCCCTTACATAAGAAAATTTTTGAGAAAAATTAAAAAACTTTTATCTGTGGGAGGCCATGATACAAAACTATAAACAATAGCGTAACTCAGGAAAATAATACAAATAGTAGACAAACGCTTGAACTGTCAGATTTCAGAATAATCTAAAGTGTTTTCTTGTATTATACTCTTGTGCTTTAATATTCAAATCAAAATATGACCAGGTTTACTACCAATGAAATGGTTGACATGTTGCAAGTATTCTTTGAATGCAGGAAAAATAGTGCGGAAGCTTTACGTATTTATCAAACACGGTATCCTGATAGACAGGCTCCTTCCCGGCAAAAATTTTGTAAATTAGAAGAAACGTTAAGGAATACGGGTTCCCTAAAGAAAATAAAGAGAGACCGCCATGTACGAGATGAAAATTTGGAGTTGGAAATTTTTTAAGTGTAGAGCAAGATGCAAATACTTCAACACGAGAAATTGCACATAATCTTCAGGTGTCATGTAGTACAGTACATCACATTTTAAAAAAACATGATTTTAAACCATATAAGGTACATTTAGTGCATAATTTAGAAGCAAATGACCCTCCACGTTGAATTGAATTTTGTAATTACTTTGTAAACAGACAGCAAGAGGATCCTAATTTTTACAGAAAAATATTATGGTCTGACGAATGCACATTTTCCAATAACGGCTTATTTAATAGAAATCATCACTATTATTGGAGTACAGAAAATCCCAGAAATATTAGAGAAAATCGCATTCAAAGAAGATTTAGCATTAATGTATGGTGTGGGATTTTAAACGGAAGGTTGTTAGGACCTTACTTTATTGACGGAACTCTAAATTCTACGAAACCAATTACAGGAATATTTGGAACAATTGCCTCTTGCAGAATTTAATAACGTCATTTTTCAACAAGATGGTGCGTCTGTCCATAATTCTCTTATAAACACTAATTTCCTAAACGAAAATTTTGGACAGAATTGGATTGGCACAAATGGACCAATTCAGTGGCCAGCTAGGTCCCCAGACTTAACTCCCCTTGATTTCTTTTTGTGGGGACACCTTAAGGACCTTTTTTTCGTTACACCACCAGAAAATATTGATGATCTCAGAGTAAGGATTAGAAATGCTTGCCAAAGCATTCCTCAAGATATGCTTATAAACGCCGCAAGAAGTGTTAATAGACGATGTCAAATTTGTATTGTCAATAATGGTTTACATATCAAACATTTGTTATAAATGGTTAGTTTTTTGTGTTTCCTTTTGTAAATAAATATTGTTTTGTTTTTCTGAGTTACACTTTTGTTTATAGTTTCGTATCGTGGCCTCCCACTGATAAAAAGTTTTTTAATTTTTCTCGAAAATTTTCTTATGTAAGGGCATAAAATATTTATATTGTTGAAAAGAGAAAAAAAACCTCTACCAGAAAATGTAAAAAAATATATACAGTGTCATTTAAAAAAATTGCATGTGACGTCACCACTCTGAAACAATTGAAGATAAACATTTTTTGATAGTGTTAAAATGTAGGTTTTTATGTGCCATTTGATTTGCTATAAGGTATTGGGTCTAAAATAAATAATAAAGTAGCTAGAAGGCGGGGCCTTTTTTGTAGAACAGACTGTATATCAATCGAATCACTCTTGGTTGCCTCCCCCATTTCCGGTTCTGGCTCCTCCAATGCTGGTTCAGGCTCGTCAAGCTCCTCCTTCATTTCATCCTTACAATTTCCCGAAAAATCGTACTGTTAGGAATTACCATTTGTACCTAAGCTAAACATAAATTTCTAAATTAGAAGGAAATAATGAGAAACAACCTATGCTATGAAGTCATGAACCATTATCCCCTTGGTTTATTGTTACATTTGTATGATTATTAGAGTATAGGTAAGTTATTTTCGAATAAATTAAAAATGTGCAGTTATAATAGAATTGCTGGGAATATTACATGTTATAACGAACAAAGTTGGAGTGACCAATTACAATTATATAGAAAATAGGCTTATTTGTTAAATAAATTTAATGTTACAATTAATTGTTTTATCTTTGATATAAATTGCTAAGTGTATATTTTGTTCTTGAGATGTTTTAGAATTTTTAACTTTAGTTTTAAAAAAATATTTGTACTGAATTGTATATTTATAGTATGAGATGAGAATAATCTGTACGTTCATTTAAATTTATTTAAGATCTAATGAGGTTAGAATTGCAAGTTGTACAATTTTGTATAGTTAGCTAACCCGTGGGGCACACTGTCTTGCCTGCACACTGGAATTTTTCCTGGTGGACTGCCATTACCAAAGTTTGCCATCAAAATTTGTTATACAGAAAAAAATTGAGCGTAAAATTCTTCAATTTTATAATTGACACCTTTTGAATATACTTCAAATATGGCTATCACTCTTTCAGGTCTCTTCACTCTCTTCATGTTTAGAACAATCAGTACTACGTCCAATCTTAAACAAGATCAAGTATGCGAATTGTGATAGTAAGTATTTTTAAATTTTAGTATATTAAGTATCAGTTCCGCCTAAATGAGCCATGGAGATTCATGATTCATCATCAAAGAATAAAGTAATCAAGTCAAAAATTTAAACTTTTCGATATTTCACCTGAAAAGGAAGGGTGGTACAGAGAGAAAAAATAATTATCACTAGTTGATTTCTCAGTAGCCACAATCATTAAAGCACAAATTCCAATCCTAAGTAAAATCATGAAATAAGATAAAAAATAACAACCTAAGCTAAAATCAAAAGTAACTAAAATATAAATAATAAAAAATCTGGTGTGATACACGCACACAACTTCCTTTTACAGTGATCTTATAATTAGCCAAAAATTTGATTTAAAATGTTTTAAGCATTTGTCAAAAATTTTTAAAAATTACAAATTTTACAAAAATGGTACAAAATAGAGCGTGACTTCAAGAGACAAATTTTCTCGAAAATTTTAAACTGATTTAAAAAATGTAATAATATACAGGGTGTTCTATTTAAAATAGGATATAATAAAAAAAAATTAAAAACAAAAGAAACCCAGTTTAGAGGTATTCAATTTGAAAATCACTTATCTCACATCAATACACATTAATTTCTTCAAAAGCTTGTTGTCGCATCTAGATAATACACACAACTTATATATGAATTTTCAATGTCATAACTCTTTTCATTTTTGAGATATTTTGTTCAGACGTAGAAAAATTGACAGACAGACCAATGAACAAAAATATGTTTTTTGGGTTCAGGGGACTCTGAAATGTGAAGATCTGTTGAAAACTCAATTTCGAATGTTTGGGTTTAATTCAATACTTCCTTTATCGTAAAAGGAAGTAAAAATTGGACAATATAACTTTCCCTAGTACAGAGGCCAAAGACCGAGTTCAAAAGTTAAAGCTAACTTTAAAAACTGATAATTTTGACGAATTTGAGTAGAATTTAAATTATTATTAGTCTATTACCCAAACTGCCAAATCTATTACAATTTTTTAAAATTTCTATTACGGAAGAAAATCAAGACTTGGCAACTCTGTGTATTACTCATTTGTTTTTGGCGGTCGACCGTGAGTGATCACCTTGGTGATATGGAATACAAATTTTATTGTGTAAAACTATAAAGTTTAAGTTTTGCGAGAAGTGCCTTAACTCGTTTCAACGTAAAATTCTCTAAAACACTATGCACTTATATTAACGTACATGTGCGAAATAATTTTGAGGTTAGTAGTTGCAACCGTTTTGCTTTTGTTTACAAAGTCGAGGCCCAAAGCTATCCACAATTTGGTAATTAAGGCTTGATACTCGACAACATTACCGCCTTGTTTTCATTATTTTAAATACAGCTTAGTTAATTCAAATATTTAAAAATCTGATATTTAATGAATTTTAAATTAATATTTATTTTATTTAGCATATGGAATTTAACAATACGATATCACAGTAAAAAAAAGATGACAAAAAACAAAGCACAGCACAATACAATATACATGTCAAGTATAGTATAAAGGGTAATTTCAAATTGTTTATATGTCAATGTCTAAATTACTTAGCCATTCAATTGCGTTGGGTGTACATAGCGCAAAATCTTCAAGCTGACCAGGGTAGGCACGATTGGGGCATGTTGATACTATGTGACGGATGGTTTGTTGTTTGGCTCCACAATCACATTGTGGGGATTCCACTCTTCCCCACGTATATAAGAAGTCAGCACACTTGCCATGTTCAGTTCGCACTCTGTTTAGTTTCGTCCAGAGCCGGCGTGGTAGCTTCGAAACGTGAAATCCTTGAGTTGGATCAGGTATTCGGATTAATACTAACCCTTAAGTACTACCGTTACGTCTGAGAGATAAAAATGTTCGAAGCGCGTGTAATATTTCCCCCTCCAGTTAAGATTTATGGTTAATCCTTCATCTACCTTCAAACTACCTAAAAATAACTCAGTTTTTAAAATTTCGCTGCCGTGGGATGTTTTGTGCAGAAGTTATTTGTATTTAAAAATAAATACCGTCTCAGAGACGTGACTTTGCACGCTACTATTTTTGCATGATGGATCAAAAACCAACTTGCTTAAATACGGTTAGATCAACAGACAGTTGCTTGAGCAGCAAGTGTTCCAGTAGTATAATGAATTAGACAGTGAGGACAGTAACGGAGAACATAAAATTGATGAAAATTCTGCTATACTTAGTGACCCTAGTGTGTTCATCTTGCACTAATTCTTGATAGTTTTAGGGCGATGTGAATTTTTATACGTATTTTTTTCTCTCACTTTTTTACTTCCTTCGTTATAGTTAAGTTGTGTTAGAATACTATTGTCTGTTGAAATATGTTTGCTGATAATAAAAAGAATGATTAAAAATTGCCTTTTTCTGTAATTAACACCTACAAATTTAATCACGGTTTTCTATTTGACTCTGTAAATGCTAATATAGTTATAAATTTATATTTTTTATGTGATTAAAATACACTTGATACATCATTGCATAGTACTTTATGGGCCGGTTGCAGAAAGCAATGTTAAGTCTGGTGTTAGCTAACGTCGCGTCAAAGTGAACAAAATTGCATCAAATTTTGTTTACTAATGTATTAGTTACCATAAGCATTTGAGATTTGATTCGTTTTTGTTCACTTTGACGTCGTGTTAGCTAACACCAGACTTCACATTGCTTTCTGCAACCGGCCCTAAGTCTCATAGACGTCATGTTAGTACTAATGTACCACCATAGACACCTTAGTACTTGAAGATTAAAAGTATAACTTACAACTTAATTTTTCTACTCCAGCATGGACATTCAATTTTGGTTTCATCTTTACCCTTATCCCTTACGCATTTTTACCGACCCCATACCAATTCAGCGCTTGAACGATCAGAGTATTTCTGAAATTGAGTCTACTGACACTAATAAGTACAATTCAGTGTGCGGCGCTGAGTCGATGTAGGTTTGGTAGAATACCGTGATTGCATCCTCTCTAGTCTACTGCCCCTTATCTAGTGTAGAAAAAAAACAGAAAAAACGGTTTTTTTGTTTTTTATTCATTTTTGTAATTGGCGGCATGTTTTGGTAGGTACCCACCCCTATTGGAAGTTGCTTTAAGCTGGACCCAGCTCTGAAACTGTCAACCTGATCGACGAATCAAGTTACGTTAGCGATTCATCAGACAGTGACATGGGCGACGTAAACTGCATGAATACTGACTCCGAGCCAGTTGAGGAGTCAGCCATGTCTGTTAGAGAGGAATTTCTGCATTATTATAACTTCTACAAGGCGTTAGGGAAGTCGACGGAAAAATTTGAGGGGCGAATCCTTGTCCCAAAATATGATGATTTAACTCAACTTACCTATATACAAAGTTGGTTAGTTTAGCCGCTAGAGGGCTTTAAAAATTATTTATAATAATAATGGTGAGGCACTAACACCCCATGAAGGAGCTTGGCCTGCAAGGCGAAAGGTCAGAGCTTCCATATTCTCGCTCTCACACCCGGCTGTCGCGTGTCAAATTCATAACACGTGGTGATGTGGTGAGCATCACGCATTAGACAACCGCATTATTACCCATTATTCCTTCGAACGCAGGTCCCCAATTATTTAAAGCGACTAGCTTTTTAAAATGTTTTAACCCCCTGTATAATCACTACCAATTTTTTTTCTGGACAGTTACTTTAATTTAGAAGCTATTCACTCTCTTAAAAAAATTTTAGTTGGGTAAACGGTTTAGCCACAAAACAATATTTTCTAAATCTCTATAAAAGCCTAGTGCTAAGTTAAAATTACTGATTCAGCCTTGTAGGGATTTAGAAAATATTTTTTGTGGCTAAACCGTTTACCCAACTAAATTTTTTTAAGAGGGGAAATACCTTATAAATCAAAGTAGCTATCCATAAAGAAACATTATATGGATAATTAATTGTGACAAAGTTTTTAAACACCCTGTAATTTTTGAAATTAGGGTTTATGCCACAAAATGCTTAAGTTTACTGGTAAAAACGCATGGCCAAAAAATGAATAAAATCCATCGATTTTTCGACTTATTTGAAAAAAAATTAAAAAGCTAATCATCTTTAAACTTTAAAGCCCTCTAGTGGCTAAACTAAGCAACTTTGTATATAGGTAAGTTGAGTTAAATCATCATATTTTGGGCCAAGGATTCACCCCTAGAAAATTTTCAGTCGACTTCCCTAACACCCTGTATATCCACTTTGGCTATGTTTCTATTTTTCTTTAAAAATATTTGCTTTTTTTTGGTTATTATAAATTCTATAATTCACTTTACCTACGAAATGTAATTTTTATTTAAAAATATCTGTTTTTTGTTTTTCCAAACAAATTACTTGTTGTTATTCACTACACTTTAATTCTGAAAAAAAACGCATTTAAATAAAAAACCTGACCGCTTGGTTTTTTTTACAAAAAAAAACAGGTTTTTTAAAAAAAAAACGAACGTTTTTTTTTTAGGTTGCATCACTACCCTTATCACATAAAGCACACTAATTTCCAATATTTTAATTTTTGACGTTTAGTTGGCAGTATTAAGTTTGTAAAACAACTGTTTAATAGCATGTTTTCATTAGACACATCGTCAGTAGCAACGTGTTTTAAAAATTTTTACCACTCAAAATTACGACCTACGAATAGGGGACTAGTAGCAATTTTGTTTTATGCTTTCTAATATCCCGACTGCAGATATGCTGAAATGTTTATCCCATACATCATATAACAATATTTCTAGATTCTAAGATGTATATTTTTGTACGTTTTAAATCGTACACTCGTGCCTACCCCGGGGTTTGAACCCGGGACCACTGATCGCTGTGATTACGAGTCTGACACTCTTATCACTAGGTTACTAGCGCGGTTATACAATGTGTCCGCGGATTGAGTTCACATAAGGTGTAAATGACAAAAAAAATTCGAGTTAGATGTTAATATTCTAGGAATCGCTCCTGCTTGTTCTTAAACCAAGATTTTGAGAAAATCAAGCAAATTAATGAATATACAGGGTGTTTTTAAAATCTATTTTTAAAAATGACCAAGAGTAAACTACTTTTATTAGAAGAGATAACAAAAAAAAGTATTAAGAAAAGTTGTTTAGAATTAAGAGTAATGGCAGATTTGCAATTTTCAGATAAATCGGCCTACTTTAAATAAGCTAATTTCATAGTTGCTGCAGCGGTAATGGCAACTATGAAATTAGTGTATTTAAAATGGTATCAAAATGTTAAACACCCATGAAAAAACGCTGGACGTAATATGTGTTGAAACGAGATAAAAAAAACCACAGTGTATATTACCTGTTAAATTTGAAATATTTTTAACTTTTTCTCATAAACTGGATTTGAGTTTTTCTTGCTTAAAACTTGTTGGTTTCATTCAAGTTTCATTTTAATAAATTGTTTCATATAAGGGAATACTAGACTCCCAAACCTATACCTATTCAGCGTCGTTTGCTGAATTGGTAGAGGACCGGTAAATCGGTATAGACCTTGTCGTCAGATAGTTCTGAATCGTCAATGTACTGAATTGGTATAGGGTCGGTAAAAATGTGTCCTTTACTCACTAAACATTAGTCGTTTTTAAGTTTGACGTACAAGCTATTACTATAAATACATAATATATTATACTATAAACAAATAAAATTTCACTGTTTTAAATTGGATTTTAGGGTTCGGGTAAAATTGTGGTATGGTTTAGCTATTATTTTTTTTATTTAAAAATATTGTTTCTGTATAGATTTTTGAAAATGTTAAAAAGAATATTTTATCCTTCTGATAGTAATAAATAATAATTTTTTAAATATAATTTCTAAATCTAAGTAGTATTAAATTAATTTTAAAAATACAGGTGTTCCATAAGAAGAACCAAAAATAATTAAACTTCCAGTTTAACCGGAAGTCAGGTGTTTTTATTCATACTCTTACAATATACTGTGTATATTTTTTCTATATTAGAGTTTTTTCTATCTCTTATAACTGGAGAAATTCAACTAGCCCTTAATACCTGTATACAGCGTCTTGTCACTTCTCCCCTTTACACCCCTGTATCTTCCTTATTTATTTTCTGATCGATTTCAAATTTTGATCAGATATATTACCCTTTATGGGTTATTTTTTAATTTTGAAATAATTTTATACTAAACCACTAACCAATTGCGATCAGAGATAAATACAAAAAATTGAAAAATCAGTAAGTAGGTCTCATTGAATCGAAATAAAGTTACTCAGGTTCACAAAAATACTCAAAACCCAATATTTTATTCAATATTTTTTATTGTGAGTAATTTATGTAAATGATTAAAATCCATTGTTTTCTTAACAAAGAGTGCCATGCAAGAAAAGAAGTGTATAAACTGTGAATTAAGGGTTATATAAATCTAAATACCAAGTAGTTCAGAGTACGCCTAACCACTGCTGAAAAAATAAGAATAGTGCGTTTAATGGGTAAAAAAATGAATAAATGTTTTTCGATAAAAAATGTGGATGTTGTCTATTTTTGTGATTCTGACCAACTTTTTTTAATTATTTTCTGTCGATAAAAGTGGGTCTACTAAGATTTCTCAATTTTTTGTATCTGTTTGTTATTGCAGTGGTTTACTATAAAATTATTTAAAAACTATGGGAATAATCTCTTTAAAGAATAGTATAACTGTCCAAAAATTGAAATCGATTAAAAAATAATGAAGCTGAGAGGTGATATACATCTTAATGTATATACGTAAAAATATTGTGGGTTTGCAGCCTTAAATGCCTCCACATTTTGCTACAAAGATTTGTTGTTTTCCCCTTGTATGAGTACGGGATAGTGTTACCGCTATCAATTTCTCGTCAATTTAGTGTTGATAATCGTGTAATTTAAAAATGCCTTTCTACTACGAGGTGTAAGGCAAGTGCAGTTTGGTCTTGTGTTTTGCATATTTCTCTCTATTTCTTTCTATCTTGTGTTTTTGTTCGATTTTTCCAATGTTAAACTTGTCTTCTCTGCCTCTTCTTTTATTCCATCGTTCCAAGTTTTTCTCGGTCTTCCCTTTTTATTCTTCTCCTTGTGCATTTGTTTCATATATATTTTTTTGAAAGTCTTATCTTTCATACGGCATATATGTCCAAACTATCTTAGTTGTCCCGCTACCAATTTGTCATATATGGGTTTAATCTTGAGTTGTCGGTGAGTTTCATTTCTTATTTTATCTCTTGTTTTGTTCTCTATTTCTGACGAATCTCGTATCAATAGCATTTATTCTTGATTTATGCTTTATTCACTTCCATATAATAACGTTGATCTAACTACTTTTTTTACTACTTCTGTTTTTATGTTCTTTAGTATTTCTCTTTGGTCTAAGAATGTTGATCTCATTATATCCTTTCGTTTAATTCTTTACCCATCTTTCTGTTCTGCTCGGTTATCGATCCATTTATCTACATGTTGTGTTTTATTTCCGTTTGATATTATCATACTTTTTGTCTTGTTTATGTTTATTTCCACATTGATCTTCTGTAATTCTTGGTTTAGTACTTCTAAATTGTGTTGTAGTTGTATTTCAGAGTCAGCAAAAATGGCCAAACCATTTGCGAACATTAATTCTCTCAGTTAGGTTTTCTCTATCTTCCAGTATGGTATTTTTTTTTATCCTTTGCTTCTTTTATTACTTTGTCCATCGCTGTTGTGAATAGCAGAGAGGTAAGCACACATCCTTATTTGACTCCCATTTCTATTTTTAATTCTTTAGATTCTTGGTTGTTAGTTTGTACTATGTTTAGATTTCTCTTGTACATGATTTTTATTGTCTCTCCATTGTCTGTCTTTCTTTTTTCAAATGTTTTCCATATATATTTTTTCTATTTATTTTGTGGAATGCTTTTGTTAAATCTATATAGCAGACATGTATTTCTTTATTTTTTTGTTCTTATTTTCTCGTTAAGTTGTCTTAATACGAATAATAAGCCCTGAATGCTTCTTCCACTTCTAAATTCACACTGTGTGTCTTCTATTGCATTTTTGATCTTGTCTCTTAGTCTTTTCTCTATCATTCTTGTCATTATTTTACCTGGAATATTTGACAATGCTATTCCTCTGTAGTTATTGCAATTTCCTTTTATCTCCATTTGTGTAAATTGTTAGAATTATTCATATATTCCAATCGTTTGGTATCTTTTTACATTTAATTGCTTCATTAATATTTAATATTAATATTTTCCTTCGCTTTGCAAGTTAATATTTGTTAGTCCTTAATTAATTTTCTGGAGGCTGGCAATTTTCCTGAAAAGGAAAAGCTTCACTTCCTTTTACAGTGATCTTATAATTAGCCAAAAATTTATTTTTTAAGCATTTGTCAAAATTTTTCGAAAATTACAAATTCTTCAGAAACCGTACAAAATAGAGTTACGAGTTGTTGTAGTTGAAAAGACAAATTTCTCTAAAATTTTAAGATGAATTCAAAAATGTATTAATATACCGGATATTCTATTTAAAATAGGAGTTAATAAAAAAAAAACCAAAAGAAACCCATTTTAGAGGTATTTAACTTGAAAATCACCAATCTCACATCAATACACATTAAAAATGTAATAAAAGTGTCAAGTTTGAAAAAAACCGTTAGAGCCGTTTTTGAAAAAATCGAAAAAAACTGAAAATCACAAGAGTAGACACCAAACTTGCGGTTATGTAATTTTTTTCAAAAGCTTGCTGTCGCATCTACATAGTACACAAAACTTATATATGAATTTTCAACGCCATATCTCTTCGTTTTTGGGATTTCTGTTCACAGACAAACAGACCAATGAACAAAAATAAGTTGGACCCAGCCATTTTTACTTCCTTTTACGATAAAGGAAGTATTGGATTCACCCCAAAAATACGAAATTGAGTTTTCAACAGATCTTCATGTTTTAAAGTCCCCTGAACCCAAAAAACATATTTTTGTTCATTGGTCTGTGTGTCTGCGTTAAAATTGTCAATTATGATAATTCAATGGTTATGGGATATCGTATCCATGGTGTTTTGAAGTTCTTCATAAAACATTCGTCTTTCCTTCTCGGTTTACCCGTGTCCGGTGCATACACGCTAATCACATGTATATGTTTGTTATTGATATTCAATCTTAATTTCAGTAGTCTTTGGTCAATATAAGTTATATCTTCAATACATCTTTGAAATTTTATATGCAGGAGCATCCCAACTCCAGCACTCGCTTGCTGCTTTTTTTGTTTTTCGGTATAAATCAGAATGTAATCCCTGATGACTTGTGTGCCTTTACAGAGATGCCACATAGGTCTATTCTTTTTTCCGTGATCTCCGTTATTATCTCTTGTTCTTTATTTTGCCATTATTTAATATTCCAGGCACCCACTCGTATAATATCCTTTTTCTTCATTCATTTATTCCCTGTTCGTTGCCGGTCCGTCGTAATAGGTTTCTGTCCATTTTCGAAGCTTCTTTTATTGTGATCCATTGTTTTATCTATATTTATTTTTATTATTCAGGTGTAAAGTCCAATCATTATCCATCAATCATTGCCTATTTCAGGCGTTGTTGTCATATGCGTGGTTCTGTGAGCATACTTCGTTTTACTGTGGGTAGGTAGCTGCCCCGGCCCAACAATCCTCCTCCTTTATCCGAGCTTGGGGCCAGCACTTGACTTATTGGGCTACTCAATCCACCCAACAACGGCCAAGAGGCGGAGTTAAAACTATATTTGTGTGAAATATATGTCAAAGAAGCTTATATCTCTAAAACAATTATTGTCTTCATTTAGTAGATCTCTACAGATTTCTGATAAAATATCTATGTTATTCACCGTAGAAAATTGTGTTATATCTGGTTTACTTTTTTATTATTCTGTTTATAATTTCTTGCATTGCACATTGACTATAATTTAACTAGGCATTGATGTTACATGCACTTGAAGAACGTAAACTTATATTACAACCTGCAAAAAATAATGAATGAATGTTGAATTATGTGTATATGCACGTTTTGATTGCTGCTTTTATGAGGATTGTATATGGTAATTGACTAATCATAACATGATTGAAGTCTTGGTAACGGGATGTGTTAAAAATGCACCCTATAAGTGTATCTCAAATGGGCGTTTATTTTCAGAATATTCAACATTCATCATGAGGGAAACAACTGAAGAATTCATTGCAAATTTTCATTCGTTGAGTGGCACAACATTAGGAGAAAAGCGTAAAAACTTATTTCTTCTTTTGAAAGCACATCAGTCATCCTTGAAATTAGAAGCTGGTGAAGACATAGAAGTTCCTTTGATTATACCAAAGACACCTCTCGAAGAAGTCTTTAGAGTTGAAGTCTTGATTTATTTTAGGAATGTTCCTGAGCTGATAGATGTTGTGAAAGGTGGCAATCCAATACTTACCGAAAAGATTTTGAAATGCAGTTCTTGGTTTTTCGAGTCATTGTTAGACAATATTGATGAAAAACATTTAGTAGAACAATTGTTTCCATGCATTTCATTCAACACAAAAGTTAAAATTTTAAATAAGTTAGCTATCTGCCTAAAAGACACGCGAAGGGCTGATTTGATTTTCGAAGCTGTCAAAAATAAATATGGTTTGTATTTGGCTACCAAATTGCTTTCTTGTTGTAGTGAAGCTTTGATTATGCAATACACCAAATCCTTAAAAATAGAAATTACAGGAAAGCAGTTATTAGTTATTGTGACAAGGTATCCACAATCAACAGAACCTATTTTAGAAGCATTGAGCCAATTTCATAATAAGAACACTATCAACTGCAAATACAGACGTGTGTTTGTGCATCTACTGAAAAATGATCGTATTTTGTTTATGAAACTGTCCAAACAGTATGGGCCTTCATTTAATTTAGGGTGGCGAGCTACGAACAAATTTATTGTTTCAAAGAAACAAGATTTTATTGAAAATGCTCAGCAGTTTCATAAATTTTTACACAAGAAGCAAACCAGAAAAAGTATTCATCAAGATTTTCCTGAATTTTACTCGAACATGTTGCCACCGTCCATAAGTCAATTTAGAAGAAATTTAGATTTTTACATTGAGCTCATGAACAATTTACCCAAGAATGTTTCAAAGTTTAATTTGTTGTTAACAACATTCCAGAAAAATTATGGCAGCCAGTTTTGGGATCATCCCATATGTATAACACCAACAGTATTAGAACTGATGTCAGTTCAGGAAAGGGAAACATGGATGCAGGGACATCCTAAACCTTGTGACATGTCTGAGGTTCAGTGGATTTGCCTTAAAAAAACAGATATATCTGTACCTGCACTCAAAAAGAAAATTTCGTTGACATCTAGCATAAAGGAACGATCACAGCTTGTTGGTTCCTTAGTCGAAACGTGCAGGATAAATGAAGATAGAGAAGCATTGAATGCAGTCTGTAAATATGTAATAAGTCAACATCGCAATGACTCGAGCTCTATTCTGCTTTGCTTTCTGAAAACGCTTAAAGACTGTTATCGCCTTGATACACTTGACAAAGAACAGTGGAAATGCATAAATGACATTGTGCAGTTGTTCATTGCAAGAAACGAAATCCCTTATTATTACTTCGAATGGATTTATGAATATATTAGCTATCATATGGTAAATGGCTTACTCAGAAGAGCACAACTGGTTGATCTGGTGAAGAAAACAAACTCAGGCCATTGGTATGGACATTTAAAACGACCACAAGATCAGAAAAAAGCTCTCCAAGTTTTTTATGAAATAATTCCCGAATTACATAAGGAGGAACAGAATATCAATAATGCATATGTAGACTTTTTAAATGTTGTGGTACAGTGGAATCGAGAACATCCACATTGTCCGTTATCATTGCTTTCTTATACAGATGCTGTAAATGCACTAGAGACTGTTTTAAAGAAGGATGATAATTTTAATTATACGGCAGAAATTGTGCTGGCATATTGTTTGCGTTTGAGGATTAATGAATCAGAGAAAGCCAGATGGCTAAATTTGCTATGGAACCGAAAAACAGTTAACGTTGAAATGGATTACCTGGAATGGCTTATCAAATATGAACCTTTAACAGTTGCAAAACACACAGTTACCCTTGTTAATCCATTGCTAGATCTTTGGTATACTTTAATTCGACCTGCTTTTTGGAGGCATTGCAGATATTATGCACATCTAGAAATTCCCCAAAAAATCATTACAATGTGCCTAGATACTATTAATTCCAAAGAAAAAAATGACATGAGAAAGAAAAATGCAATAACTGCTTTGTCATGCTTGATGGATTCAACAGAATTTATAAAATTTATCGTTCCGTACTATCCTGTGGACTTACAAATGGATGTCAATTCAGAAGAAACTCAGGAAACGTACAAACTGCAACAAGCCATTACTGCAAATCTGCGAAACGTTGTTCCATCACTTGTTACAATAAAAAGTGTTCTGATTTTTAGTAAAGGAGATTACCTGAAGTTCATTCAAAGATCATTGCATTCTGTTTCCCTTAGCGCTGCCGAAGAACGGTTGGTGCCGTTCTTTGAAGCTCTTGCAGATCGTCCAGTTTCTGTCAGGAAGCATGCAATTTATCATACTTTTAAGGTTTTGAATAAGACCGAAATTTATAAAATGCTTAATAAATCGATGGAAACCGAGAAAAATTCAACAATTCGAAAAGTGCTATTTAAAGCAACTTTCAAATTTTTTACAAAAAACCCCGATGATCATCTGTGGAATTTGGTACAACAAAATGCTAGATGTGTAGATATAAGTGATACCGAAGCTTTCGATGTGTTAATGGATGCTTCTAATGTTCCTCTTGGATATTTACCGAATTACATTGTATTTACATGGACAATTTTGGAATCGCTTCCCAAGATGGATAATAAAATGGAAAAAGGAAAATACAACCTGTTTGATGCAGTATCTGCAACAGTACTTTCTCTTCTCTCTGAAGAATTTTGTTGGGGCATAATTGAAAAATATATTTTCAAATTCAAGGAGCTTACAAGTTCTCAAATAAAAATTTTTAATTTCATTTGCAAATATATTTTATACAGTACATCGGAACTGGAGCAAGAAAAGCGTTTAAATAAGATTTTCACATTAATCAAAGATTACATTAATTCTACATGGTATAATTCTGACAGTAAAGTTATTGGTCGTAAATTTATATATAAATTTTTGGAAGAGTTTTGCTGGTTTTTCTTAAATAAAAAGAGTTATTCCCCAAGTATATTGACTAAATTTAATATATTGTGGAGTAATTTTCTACAGCCGCATGAGGCGATTGATGAATATCTGTTATTGCAATTTTCTCTTATTTTTGTAGACTATGCATTACAAAACTTAACTTGGGCACAAATTGGTGAAAAACTAGCTAAATTTTGCGATACGTTTTCGAGTAGTTATGGATCCTCTGTTGTAGACATGTTTTGTGATTCTTTGAATGATTTTATTCATCGCTTTTTGAATATCGCAGCTGAAGAATCAGAGCTGAATCGTTTAACTATAATTGAAAGTATTATTAAAACAAGCAGCTCTCAGAATTGTTTATTGATGGCTATTTTGCTGTTACCAGAAAATATTCCAACTTCAACTGAAGTTAAATTGATGATTAATGGAATTATTAATATGCTGCAACCGTTTGATAATTTGCAGGTTTGGTTAAAACTTTCCTGTTATTTGCATAATATTTCCACGCATCACCAGTTTGCTGCTTCTGATGAAAGCGATTTTATACAAAGTAATATAAAACTACAAAGTAATACAAAACAAAAACGTTTATTTATTTCAATTGAGGAATTTTCAAGTGGCTATAAAAACCAAGAATTAATATACTAATTTTATATAATATACGGTGTTGAGATTAGATATTTAATTAATATATTTACAAGCTGTGGTTTATTTGTTTTGTGCAATTTTTACTTTGTAATGTTGTTTTGCACTTAAAATATAATTATGTAGGTATATAAGCAATATAATTTTTAATAAACAATTACTAAAAGGTTTGATTTTACAGGAACTAACTTGAAGTTAATAATCTACATTAATATTTACTTAAACAAAAGATAACTTAGATCACAAATTACAATATGAATAGTTTCTTGTAATCGTATTTAAATTTTGTTAACTGTAAGCAAAAATGATCTTTGAATATCTTATACATGTTGTTTTTGTTACACTATTATTATTGAATACAATGTTGAAAATTTTAAGGTAGTGACTATTTCTGTAGCTGTAGTTATTTGTTATTGAACAGAATTCGTGGTGTAGCCACTAAAGTTGGTGTGTCATTCTTAATATTTGTAGATGACCCTTGTTTGTTGAGTATCACACTATGATAATGCGATTAACTGTGGAAGGTAAGTGTAATAATTATGTTATTAATTATGCCGAATAAAGCTGTTCCGTGTCTTGGGTCAATGCTATTAATTTGCCGTAATTCCCTTGGGAATCGTTGGCGCCTTTGGGCTCGTTAGATTTTTTTTTGGGTTAATCCTCCCTTTTTTTTATCTTCAGAGCTCGGCAAAATACTTTTAAAAAGTATTTAACTACTAAATACTAAATACTTTCTGAAAATTGAATGTATTTAAGTATTAAATACTTTTTTTGAGCAAAAGGTAGTTAAATAATAAATACCTATAGTATTTAAATACTTTTCTAAACGTATTTAAATACTTTTAAAGTACCTATTTAAATATTTTAAAAGTATTTAAATAGGTACTTTAAAAGTATTTAAATATTTCTTAAGTATTTAAATATTTTAAAAATATTTAAAATACTTCTTAGGTATTTAGATATCCCTAAAATGTAAAAAGACTTGCAAAATATTTAAATAGTAACACATCATGTGTATACCAGCTAAACAATTTTTCAAAATTAAATTTAAAATTCTGAATTTCCTTTTATTTGAATATTAAGCCAAATAATAAAGATGGCATAGCTTAAGCTATTGTACATGAATTATTAAAAACTCTAAAGGAAACAATATATTGGTTTGCGGTGTTTTATGGATATATCGGCAAAGAAAATCGTAAAATCCATAAAATATTTTATTGATAAAATTGCGTATATTGAATATGAACTACTAATAGTACTATTAAATCAAAGATTACAGAATAAATATAAGATGGGTCACTCGCGGCATTTACAAACGAAATTGCACTTCAAACGTGTGCGCCGACAACAAACACGTTCGCCGACAACTTGTCGTTCACTACGTTGTATGCCCGTATGCCGGGCGATCGATAAGGACTGTGAAGGACTGGCGGCAAACCGTCTTTGAACGCTCCGATTGGCAGAGTGACCCATCTTATATTTATTCTGTAATCTTTGATTAAATATAGGTATACTTACTGTAATAGTAATTTATTTTTACCACAAATCATGACACAGGTACAGAGGAAACACCACTATTTGTTCCGTGCTGCCAAAACATGGAATATAAAAATAATCAAATGGCAGGGGGGCTTGGAATTTTAATAAACGTTAAAACTATGCAATGATGTAGCTAATATTTTTGTTACCATGAAAACAACCCACTCAATGTTTTGTTACCATGGAAACACCCCACTCTTCAGGTATGTAATATTTTTCGGGGTATGTAATAATTTCCTGGCTAGTTTCAAGTAATCATCTAGTTCCCAGCTGTTGCCATGTCATGAAATTGACACATTACAATGTGATTGCGAATAAAAAGTATTTACTAGTTAGAAATACATTTGAAGAAATAAAAACTAGTTAAATACTCTGAAGGTATTTAAATACTCTGAAAGTAATTGAATACTCTCAAAATATTTAAATACTGCCAAAATTGTATTTAAATACTAAATCTTTTGCAAAGTATTTGCACCTGGAAATACAAATACCATCCATTAAAAAGTATTTAAATACTACAAAGTATTTAAATAAAAAAAGTATTTACAAATACAAATACTGCCCAGCTCTTTATCTTTATAAGTTTTTGTGTGATTAGGCTTTTGTGACTATTTCTCTTCAATACTTTCTATGCTATAAGTATATAAATGCTTTTAGATACATAACCTTTTCGTAAGAAAAACCATTTATTGCCCGCTAACAAATTTTGAGAATTAGTATTTCTACAAATATTTAAAAACAAGTGAGACCAAGAGGTGACTAATTGATTTATAAAAAAAGAAGCCCATATATCAAGTTCAATTTAAAAATCAATCGGTTGTTTATTTGGCTTTCAGACGAGGGAAGTAAAAATCTCTAAAATCTACTATCAGAGTGTACTAAAGTAGTGTATGAAGGATCTTAATATTTCTCGCTGGTGCTTCAAATGTACAGTATATTTCTTGTTCATGAAATGTATTTCCTATTACTAAGTGCTTTTCTCATAAAATGAAATAATAATAATAATATAATTGTTTCTATTTTGAAAATAAACAGATATACCGGGTGTCCGTTCTCAAAGTCGAACATAGGATATTAACGTTGTATTGAACGTTTTTGCAGATTCCTGCTCGCCAATTCAACTTTCAGGGAACGTAATAGTATCAATGGAAAGATAAAATTATTCCGCATCAAATGATACCAATAATAATATTCAATTTTCGATTTTTATTTTAAAATACTAATTTAAAACTTGGGAATTTTTAAATATGCCATGCCTTGTTTTTCAAGTTCGATAGCATTTGTCAAAACAAATGGTAATTAGTTGGCGTAAATCAGGTATTTTCTGTCAATGTCTGTTGAAATTACCTACAAGAAAATGAATTATTTCAATGAAGAACGAGTGAATGCACTAATGTTAATTGCATATGTTCGACTTTGAGAATGGACACCCGGTATAAAAAAACATACAAATTCAAATATTTTCAAAATCTCAAGTTCCAGATCAGTACAACTGTTTTTCGTCCGAACCTTGCAAATATAAATTAAATTTCTAAGTTTAAGCAATACACATGACAAACACAAAATACAAATACAAGCCCGTCGTTTCCAAATACATTTCAAGTCCGAGCAATTCTTCCAAACTCACAATTTTTGTTTTATTAATAAGTGGTAAATTTCAAAAGTTGGTTAAATTAGATCACTCATGTTTCTTGAGATTTTTTATACAAATTAAATAACTTTATTCGAAATTGTTTAACAGAAAGGGTTTTGAATGATAATGGTACCTAACTCATTATATACTTTACTGATATTGAATGTAAACGATCTTTCAAACAAAGCGGTTCAGTGTTGGGGTGGCGTAATTAAACCTCTAAACCTGAAATTTAAACTATGCACGTTCGTCCTGAAAGTTAGTTTATTATAGAGATATGGTGGAGTTTTACAAAGTATCAATTTATGATAAAAACATGCAGCTTGTAATAAGCATCTATTTTTCATATTAAGCCACTTTGTTTCCTGCAACTTATGTGAAATGTGCTCATATTTGCGTATATCGTGAATGTACCTAAAACATGAATTTTGCACCCTTTGCAATCTATCAACATCTAAGCAAGAACCTATAATTTCAGAGCAATTTGAAAACTGGGATAATACAAGAGAATCGCAGAGCATTTTTTTCTGAATCTTGTTTAAATAAGATCTGTGTGGATATAACAATTTTAAATTTAAATACGCTTTCTGAATACATTTGTTTATATGAGGCCCATATCTAAAAGTATTGTCAATTATCAATCCTAAATTTTTTGCTTGTGTATTTACTGGAATTTCAATATCATTAATGGTTATACCTAACAAATTTTGAATATTCGATAAATTAGATAATCTGCCAAATAAAATAGCACACGATTTTGATGGATTTAATTTTAGTCCGTGATGTAGAGCTGTGTCGTTCGTGAACGATTCGGCTCTATGAACCGACTCCGAAGCGTGAGTCATGAGATCCGGATCGCGCTATTTGAAAGATTCAGCTCACTGAATCACTTTTCACATTTGAGTCTAGATTCAAAAAGTTGTTCTCTTTCGTCACTTGGTGAGCTGTAAATCGTTCATTTGAAATATCAATTTGTATTTCGTTCAAGTTAAGTGTATGCGACTCGGTCTGGGAATATAATACGTCGTCTCGCAAATCAGGCGATAAGGCAACGGCGGCTGGTATACAATGTGCATTCATTTATTCATTATCTTAGCCTTTTTTTATCATTTACCTTTCTCCCGCGCGGTAAGAATGGTCCGCGAAAATCTCAGATCGAAATGGTAGATGTTATATTATGTTTGTATGAGCCACGACAAGTAAGCCTGACATTTATGTGATCACTCGATATAGTATAATGCCGACAAAACTAATATAACTGCTCTCTGGGGCGGCCTTTGCCTTTGCCGCTTGCTTATCAATTAACACCCGATACTTTTAGTCGGTGAGTGCAGTCTGCAGTGCAATTCGTTCAAACGATTCATTTCATTCGGTCCCATTCTGACGCGTACGCAATGTAGCAGTCGAACAAATGAAACGGATCTTTAGAGCCGAATCACTGAACCGGATCCCTCATCTGAACCAGATTCAAAGAGTCAAATCTCAAAAATGAATCGCTTTGCCCAGCTCTACCGTGATGTACAGATGTTTTATAAAGTTCATTTAAATCATACCTAACCCCACTTACGGCAGAGTAAAATACATACGTGCACTCAGTAAATGTGAGTTCATTAGTGACGTCAGGTTGCAAACCAAGAAAACGAACTATAGTACTTTAACATCAAAGATAACGGGTGTTCATAAACAGTCGTCATCCCAGTTGCTTTGAAAAACAAAATGTTATGTCTTTGATTAATTCGTGCAACACAATGAAACGCCATTGAGTACTGTCATAGCGCATTTTTTCTCAATTTTAATAGACATACGTTTCTGAAGTCAAAACCTACTGGGATGACGACTGTTTATGAACACCCGTTAGATAAAGTAATTTAATTTTCTAACTTTTGTTTAAATTAAATATGACAGCTGCCCATTATTGTAGCAACCCAATCATAGGAAATATAATCAGATAGAATGGAAACTTCTCAATAAAAGTTGTCATCGTTTTGCGCCGTCTGCCGAGATGTGCGGCAACTAAATGGGAACGCGGGAAATTTAAACCCAGAAAATAAATTAGTATTTTATTTACGGTATTGCTAATATGATTGAAATTATTTATATACTTCTTGACGACTATTAAATAATTTATTACCAAGCATATAAACAATTTCAATCATATTAACATAGCCTAAATAATTAATAAATTAAAATAAAAAGCATTTTTAACAATAATTGTTACAATAAAATAAGAGTATAAGTTGCTGAAGGTTTTTATTAACTTTTATCTCTTTAGTTTTTTAGAAATAATTATCACAAATATACAGCTTCAGCAAATATTTTGTACCGCTCGCTGCATTCCAATAATTCGGCACCTCACGTACACGTAAATGATGCATGTCGTCTAGTGGTCTATTTATTTCTTTCAACCACTCCTGCCGTTTCATGCTATTTTTTGGTCCTTAATTTGCAATAAGTAATTCATTAAAGAGTATTGCTAAATATTGCAGTTTAAATTACCTTCAGGAACTTGAAACAGCGTATACCCTTTTATGCTGTTGTTCAGGCAACCTTTAACGTAGCAAATACAAACCATAATGCTATATATATACGTTTTTACAAAATTCGTCGGGAGAACTAGGGAATCCGAGATCACAATCATCTCTTCAGGGCATAATTTAGGCAAATAACCTGTAATCGTAAAAAAATACCTTTAATATTTCTTCAGATCTTCAAGTTTCAGGGTCAGTAGATGAAAAACATTTTAAATTGCGGTTAAAAACGATGATCTGCATAACTTACAACTTAGAGAAAGGATTGTGGCATCGCATTCGAAGGATATATTACTAATAAGAAAAATTATTTATGACCTTACTAGTAGCGCCTATGGTAAATTTGACACTGACAAACTCGTTTTTTAAACTTGTCAAATGGTGTTTGCCTACCTGTGTTAGCGTAGCTAACGTGATTTAGTGACCTTAATCGAATTTAGAGATCCTGTATATAGTTTACTAAGAGTTGGGCAAACAGCCTGTTTTGACATGCATTTTTGATCCAAATTAGATATTTGACATATGTCAAACAAAGAGGTTATGGAAACCAACCTTGCTAACTTGCCTTTGATGGGAGAGCTTTCAGAGTATTGATCATTCTTAGGATCTCTAGAACTGACTATTAGTAATATAGGGCCAATTTAGTTAAGATTTAAATTTGCATGTGTGAAACTATCAGTCGTAACCTGTTACAAAATATGCAAAAACGGCACTTTTATCACACATGCCTTGCAAAAAGTGATCCAAACCAATCAAAATGTATCCCGTTGTTTGCCCAACTCTTAGTAACTTATATACAGGGACTCTAATCGAATTTTCTTAGAAGCGTCATCTGCTGAGATGTGCGGCAACTAAACTAAATAAAACATTTAGTTGTATAGCAGTGCGCATAGCATGAACCCAATCTAGCTACTGACATTTTGAAATGTGATTGACTGTCCTTACTTTCTTATTAAATTGTTAAAGTTCTTGCTATAGAAAAAAATATTGTATTATATACGACGATAAAGTTATTTCTATCCACTCTTGAATCATTAACGTCTTGACTTCGTCTCGACGTTAAACGATTCACTCGTGGATAAAATTTAACTTTATCGTCTTGTATAATAAATTACTATTTTCTGTAGTTTGAATTAAAGTGTTTTTATTATTTTTAAATTGGGTTTCAAAAAGTGTCTGGAGTTTCTGTTGATTATTAATTGCATGTTTATTATTTAATATAGATTTCCGTATAAACGCCCCGAAATATTGCAACTGTGGATAGCAGCAATAAGAAGAGAAAATTGGCAACCTTCAAGAACAAGTCGACTTTGCAGTGAACACTTCAAAGAGACGGACTATCAAAACAAACCTGGCTGCTCTAAAAAATTATTGAAATTAGATGCTGTGCCAAGCGTTTTTAAGTTTCCTGCACATTTATTGAAAAAGGAAAGGACCCGAAGAATACTAGTTCGAAAGGAAATTAACCTTTTACAATGTCAAAATAAGGTTAGTGAATGAACAATTTCAAAATAAATTTAAATTGCAATTAAATGTTTTAGGAAACAGAGGCTACAGACATTAGTAATGAACCAGTTCGTATGATGTAGGATGTAGAGACGCAAACTAAGTTTGTGCATTCTAAAAAATATGTCTTGCAACGGAAGCTTAAGAGTCTGAAGCAAAATATAAAACGTAAGGACCTAAAAATTCAATCAATGCAAAATTTAATTGACAAGTTGAAAAAGAATAATTGCACGAATTCAAATTTAACATCTGTGATGGAAAATTATTTTAAAGGTAGGAACATATTTTCTGTTACAGTATCTACGTATCTTTAATTTTAAAATACTGATAATTTGGTGATTCTAGGTTTCCCGTTAGAGTTATTAATCAACGAACACAAAATCGAAAATGTTGCTCCAGGCCGCAGAAGGTACTCCGACTTGATGAAGCAGTTCGCTCACACATTGTATTTTTATTCACCGAAGGGGTACAAATTTCTCCGGCAATATTTTGTATTGCCTAACGGATGAACCATTCGGAAATGGTTGTCATGTATGGACTGCTATCCTGGTTTCTTGAGCGAGGTATTTGCTTTCTTAAAAACTGAAGTTTTACAACAACAACAATTAAAAAATTGCGCCCTAATTGTTGATGGAATGTCAATTAGAAAGCAGATAGTGTGGGATGACTCAAAAGGGAAATTTGTGGGATATGTTGATTATGGCAACATTGTCGATGAGGAGTACGAATCTGCGGCATCAGAGGCACTCTTCCTGCAGATAGTAAGTTACATAAACCAATTTAAATGCCCTGTAGCTTATTTTCTGACAAATAAAGCAAATGCAAGTATCCAAACACAAATTATAACATGCTGTTTGCGAAATTTGTTTGAAACAGGCATAATAATTAGGTCAATTACGTGTGATGGTACGAGCACAAACATCCAAACAGTTAAAAGTTTGATTGGTGCAAAATTTAACAATGATGTTCGATACATGCCATATGTTAAAATTGGCTAGAAACTGTATGGCTGAGAAAACGTTAACATCTGAAACTGGTACTGTTAGTTGGAAATATATAAAAAGGCTTCACGAAGTACAGGAAAGAGAACACCTCCATTTTCCCAATTCCTTAACATCTGCACATATTAATTATAGAAATAAAATTATGAACGTCCGACTTGCAGCGCAGTCTCTGAGCAGTTCAGTTGCTAATGCTTTATCCTACTTACAAAGCAAAGGCAATTCAGATTTTAATGGATGCGATGCCACTGTACATTTTATTCGTATGATTGACCAAATTTTTGACATGCTAAATATACGAAATCCATTTGGTAAGGGCTATAAGGCCCCAATTCGACCTAATACAATAGCTTACTGCCAAGAAATATTTTATGCAGCTATTAATTATTTGAAACATTTAAAAATTGATGAGGTATCAATTATGACACACCCAAGGAAAACTTTTGCATTGGGATTTATCTGCACAATGAACAGCACATTAGGATTGGCGCAGGATTTGTTCAGTCTCCAGGAGAGGCCTCTAAAATATTTCCTGTCATATAAATGTTCGCAGGACCATTTAGAAATATATTTTAGTTGTTTACGTGGTAGAGGTGGTTGGAACAATAACCCTAATGCTTCACAATTACGTTGGGCATTAAGGCAATTACTATTCCGAAATTCCATTAAAGGAAGTGTTTCTGCTAACTGCATGGATTTCGGTAGTGAATGTACTCCCTCATTTGAGTTTCGTGCAGAGCATAGACGTGTCATGGCAGGTGAAACAAATAAAGAGGACACTTTTGATTTCGGTGTACTAGATCGGATCAATGAAAGCACGCTGTCGGACTACCAAGAAAATGTGCTATATTATATAGCAGGTTTTGTAGTCCGCAAGCTAATAAAACGTACTTTGTGTTCTGATTGCATTAATATTTTATTACACCGAAATGAATCCATTCAAACAGATCATATGTACAGCTTTTCAAGTGATTCATATAAACAATTCACAACTTTTTCATCCAAAGGTGGACTGCTATTTCTTGCAAACATAGTTTACAAAATAGTGCAGTTTGCAGAAAAACAATATCGAATAATGATAAAAACAGGATCGTTGCAAACCAATAACATAAAAATGGTATTACGAAGTACTGCAGTGCAAAAGTTTTCTTGGAATCTTCAAGATTTTCAACCTGCTCATCCCATAGCCGAAGAATTTATTTTTTAAGACATACATGAAATTCAGCTGATGAAAGGTATTGTAAACCAGTTCCTTAAATGTAGAATGCCTCATCATGCCAAACTTTTAAATGAAAAAACGCAACACAACAAATTCGGCATGAGACAAAAATTGAAAAAACTTATATTGTTTCATAACCAATAATATAATAAGTATTTACCATTGTACAGTTGCGGACACCTCAAAGTGCACGGTTTTTTGTTACTATGGTTATTTTTGCGATTTTTCGGCTTATTAAATGAGGGTTTCTCCAGTGGCGTTGCTTGTGATTGTAAGAATAGGTATTACTTTTTTAATGTTTGTATTTTAGCAAAGTTTCACAAGTAAACAAACTATACATATAATAATATGTATTTAATAAATATGTATCAGTATTCGATTGCTATTACGCTTTGCAGTTTGTTTCGCATAGATTTGACCAATGTGTCCACATTGTATCCTTCTCTCAGTTCCTTCCAAGCATTTCTTATTCTTTGCCATAATTCATCGGCGTTGTTTGGTGTAAAATCCCTGGTATAAATTTTTGTAGTTCAATACCCCCAAACATTTTCGATGGGTTCAAGTCCGAACTTCTTGCAGGTCATGGTAATAAATTCATATTATTCCCATCAAACCATCAATGAACAATCCCTGATGCATGCACAGGACAGTTATCCTGTGAAAATAATGTTATCAATGACGTTAACATAAACAAAATTAATTAATTAGGTAATATCTTGCCTGTTGAAAAGTAAATTGATTAGGAAAGACCTCTCTTACAGATGGCAGCATCACATTTTGCAAATGTTGCAACAATTTTTCAACGTTCAGTCGACCATTAATTCTATAGCATCCCCATATGTTTACAGAGAATCGTCCACTACTCCTTATGGCCTGAACAAAATATTGCTCCTCAAATTTTAAATTTTGAAAACAGTCGTGTTCCAAAACTCGTCGATTTCATTCAAATAGTCAGTTGCAAACTGTTTTCTTCGTTCTTTGTACTCTGGTGTTAAAAAAACTTTTCTTGCAGAAGTCTCTGCTGCCAACGATTTTTAATTTTGAAAATGCAGCTCTTGCCCACATGCAAATCTGCTGCGACTGACTCAGCGACCAGTTCTCTTCCAGTTTTGTAATAGCTCGCATTTTCTCTGCTTGTGACAAATGTCTGGGAATTTTTCGAGTTTTCAGTTCTATGACAGTTGATGACAAACGTAAACGTCAAAACTCGACGTCTATGATTAGAATATCGTATTACAAGCTAAAAATCTGCCGTGCACTTTGAGTTGGCCGTAACGGTACCTCTTATAAACACCTCTATTACCTAAGTACTCCTGAAACTGGGTCCATAGCAGGGTTTGCAAAAACTCGGGTTTTTCAAAAATTATCTGCCCGCTGGGTTTTTCGGGTTTTATTAGGTTTTTTCGGGTTTTATTGGGTTTTTTCGGGTTTTATTGTTTTTTTTTCGGTTTTAAATATATTTACCGTTTTTCGGATTTAGGTATTCTATATAAAAATCTGAATGAATATTAATTTTTATTTTTAGGTAAATGGTCGGTCGATATGGTAATTTGTAATTTACCTATAAATAAGCAAATAAGCATGCTAACCTATTTCCCGCCCGGGGTGGGGTGTAGACATTGGTAATAACTCATTTTCCGATTTTTTAAAAGGCAGTAATGACATTACATACATGGTTGTGAATAAAATATATACTGGCTGTTTCCTAAAAAACGCCGCAACCCATAACTCCGTTGTTTGAAATTTTAGACCCAACAAACTATATATATTCTTAAATGGCAAGACAAGAGCTACCTTTTGACATCGCTCGTTCGTATATATCTTTCCACTGGTTTGAGCAACGGTGTTCAACTTTTTTATTTTAAATGGAACACCCTGTATATTTTTACATATTTGGATTCAGGATGAAATTCTGCATGCAGTAGTATGCTTCATTTGTTTTTTGGGCACTTAGAAATGTTTAAAATAATTTTTTAATGTTGCATGTAGACAGTCGTACAGTACTATAAAATTTTCAAGTGTGCCGTGGAAAACAATCAGAATGTTGAAATATTTTATTGGAAACAAATTTAAACAAAACTACAAAACGTATCTACAAGTACTGCTCAAACTGACTGCCACCTTGTTGAACACAAAACTGACATCTTCTAGTTACTTCATTGGTCACATTCAATATCAAATTGGGAGGTATTTCACGACAAGCATTGATAATCCTCTGCCTCAGAATTTCTTCGTTTTCTGGACGTGTTAGATAAAATATTTCAACATTCTGATTATTTTCCGCGGCACACTTGAAAATTTTATGGTACTGTACAGGGTGGGCCAAAGTAGACGCTTTCTTATGGAAACTCATGTTCCTGTCCGAGATAGAAAAATTTTGACCAACGTCGCCCGAGCTCAAATTTTATGAAAAAGTTACTGGTACAAACAGAATTTTGCTATCGTAAACCGTTAGGCCGCTAGGGGGCGTTTTTCAAAATTCGTCGATTTCTTTAAACCCTTCTAGCTTTTTTGTTTTTAGTAATAATTGATTTCTGTAAAAACTTTCTCATATCAGTTTTTAGTGTAGAATAGGCTGGTGAATTTTGTTTTAATACAGGGTGATTCGTAAATTGGCTGCAACAAAAATTTTCTTATTTCTTATGGAACACCCAGTATATTTATACATTTTTTGTAGTCCTTAAAATTCTCTTTTCAAAAATATATAATACTATATGTCTAAAGTTAGAATTTTACGGTATATTTGGCTTTAAGTTAAATAAACTAAAAATATCATGTAGCCATTGTGTCATAGCGCCGCATGACCATTGTTTTAAACCAACATTAGCAATATTTATGAGTAAAACAAAGTTGGCGCTAACTAAATAAGAAAAAACAAAAAGCATATAGGGTTACAAACATTTAGAATAAATAACAAAATTAATAAAACATATTACCAACCAACGATATGTCCTTTTATAACATATGTTCAAACTGGGCACCGTTCTGATTAATACACAAGCGGCAACGTTGTTTGACAGCATTTGCAGCATTTCTTAGCTCAAATTTAGAAATTATAGCAAATGCATTTTGCACTGCTTCCTCTTGCAATTCTCTTGATGTAATCGGTTGTCTATATGTCAAATCTTTAATTTTTCCCCAAAAATAGCAGTCTAGGGGTGTCATATGGGGGACTTCACTGGCCAAGCGATTGGTCCTTGGTTCCCTATCCACTCTTCACCAAACTGCACTTTTAAGTAATTAGTTGTAACTCTTCAATTATGAGGCGGTGCACCATCTTGTTGGAAGGTGGAAATTTAAATAGACACGGACAAAAAACCAGATTATGTTCAAATTCAAAAGCTATTTGACTAATTTGACAGCGGCCAACTTTGTTTTCCTCATAAATATTGCTACTGTTGGTTTAAAACAATGGTCATGCGGCGCTATGACACAATGGCTACTTGATATTTTTAGTTTATTTAACTTAAAGCCAAATACACCGTAACATGCTAAATTTGGACATATAGTATTATATATTTTTGAATAGAGAATTTTAAGGACTACAAAAAAATGTATAAATATACCGGGTGTTCCATAAGAAATAAGAAAATTTTTGTTGCAGCAAATTTACGAATCACCCTGTATTAAAACAAAATGCACCAGCCTATTCTACACCAAAAACTGCTATGAGAAAGTTTTTACAGAAATCAATTATTACTAAAAACAAAAAAGCTAGAAGGGTTTAAAGAAATCGACGAATTTTGAAAAACGCCCCCTAGCGGCCTAACGGTTTACGATAGCAAAATTCTGTTTGCACCAGTAACTTTTTCATAAAATTTGAGCTCGGGAGGTGTTGGTCAAAATTTTTCTATCTCTGACAGGAACATGAGTTTCCATAAGAAAGCGTCTACTTTGGCCCACCCTGTACAACTGTCCACATGCAATATTAAAAAATTAGTTTAAACATTTTTAAGTGCCCAAAAAACAAATGAAGCATACTACTGCATGCAGAATTTCATCCTGAATCCAAATATGTAAAAATATACAGGGTGTTCCATTTAAAATAAAAAAGTTGAACATCGTTGCTCAAAACAGTTGAAAGATATTTACGAACTAGCGACGTCAAAAGGTAGCTCTTGTCTTGCCATTTAAGAATATATATAGTTTGTTGGGTCTAAAATTTAAAATAACGGAGTTATGGGTTGCGGCGTTTTTTAGGAAACAGCCTGTATATTCCTATTATTAATTTTTGGGCCCAAGGAAATGTTTGTAAAAATGGAAAACTATACTTTCTACAAAACAACTGTTTCAACGAAAATTGTAAATAATTGCATAATATTATTAAACAATTACAAAGTTTCCCCACAAATCTGAAAAAACAAAGAGTAAAGTGACACTTCCAGTTGCCTGATTTTAACCAAAAATCAATAGGCCCTCTGAATATATATTAGAAACGATGGTATAAATTTTCAGGCCAATCCATTAGATGACAGACAGACTCACAGACTGACCCTTCGAAAACTGCAAAGATCACTAGATTGAAAACAATTATGAAATTGTTATTAATGAAAGATTTTATGCCACTTACAGCTTTAGAATACTTTTTTGTCAATTTTTGAAAAAACCCAGATTTAGTCTAAAACCCGCGGTTTTTTTCAGGTGGTGGGTTTTTTCGGGCTGGGGAAAATCATGTCAACCTTGGTCTATAGTGACTAAAATACAGTCAAAACTCGATAACTCGAACTTGAAGGAGAGAGAAAAACATTCAGGTTATCAAAGATTTGACTAATCAAGTCTTGTTCTAATTATAAAAATAATAGTTGCAAATTTCTTATGATATACGGATGGGGCCATAATTATACAGGGTGTTCTACGAGTTCTATGACAAACTTTGGTAGATGTTAGCTGGGTTAATTCCAAACATTTTTTCTTAAATGAACGTGGGTCTGATTCGTTTTTGTTTAGAAGTTACGTGATGTTTAATGTTTAAACATTTATTAACAATTAACAATAAAAATGTATAATAAATAACAATAACAAATGTTAAGACTATAAAAATTGTTCGAAATGGTATGTGTGTGGGCAGGTTGATGTCTATTTGGATACCTTCGTCGGTATTCTCGAGCTGGTTGTCTGGCGTTTCCATTGGAATACCCATATGCAAACACAATATCTGCATACTCCTCAGTTGTGAATAAATGCATTTTTTATTTAGCAGTTTCACACGAAGTGTCAAATGAATAATCAAAATGACACAAATTATAATTATTGCTATATCAACCGTCATTTTTATTTTATCAGCCTACTTTAAATTAAAATATATTTTTTAAAATGCTTGTAACTTCTAAACAAAAATATATGTTATACTTACTATATTTCTAGCGGCTATGAGTGGGAAACTCACTAAGGAAGTGAGACAGACAATCCAACTCCTAAATGTATATGGTGAGCTGAGCGCAAGCGCGTCGTCCGCGCGGAGTTCGAATTCTCACGCATGCGCACGAGACGCGTTATACTCTAAGTGACACTATGTCGGCGCCGTAATGTTTTCGGGCGTTCCGAGGCTCTACTAGCAATATATGTATAATACATATATGACAAAAACAAATCGGACCCATATTCATTTAAGAAAAATTGTTTGGAGTTAATCCAGCTAAAGTTTGTCATACAGCTCGTAGAACACCCTGTATATAACGGCAATGAGATAACATGACCAACAAAATAGAATGCTTGAGTAAGAAAGAGATGACCATATGAAAAAGTTATTTTAGTAGGCATGTTTGGTTGACATCGGTTCTGGAGTATCAGGTAGGTGGTAGAAACCATAAGGTAGTAGTAGGAAGCGCCTATTTTCCCTCGGATGACGCACGTTATACCTACGGAGGAATTCGAACGCTTAATATCGTTTGCGAGAGATAAAGGTCTTCCGGTAATTGTCGGATTTGACGCCAATGCACATCATTCGGTGTGGGGGAGCTCAGACATTAACCCTCGGGGCGAAACTCTACTAGAATATTTGGCGTCCACGGATCTTGAGATAATGAACAAAGGTACAGAGCCCACTTTTGTCAATAGCATCCGAAAGGAGGTAATTGACATTACAGTGGCCTCTAGGTGTTTTTCAATCAATATTGAAAACTGGAAAGTGACGTCGGATATCGTGACATCTGATCATCGTACGATCAGAATGGAAATGAATTCCGACAAGCCTCTGGAAATTTCCTACCGGAACCCCAGGGCAACAGACTGGGAAAGCTATCGTTCCAGTCTCGTTCGCCAAGGAAGCCAACCAGAGGAAGGTATATGCACAAAAGAACAATTAAGTAAAGACGTAGAGCAACTGGCAAGTAAAATTGTCTCAGCTTATGAGGAGGCTTGTCCTCTCAGGGAGGCTCGAGTTCGTAGGGTACCATGGTGGACCGGCACTCTAGCCGATCTGCGCAAGGAATCCAGGCGAATCTTTAATCGAGCTATCAGAGAAGGGACACAGGCCTCATGGGACACTTTCAAAATGGCCAGGAATAGGTTTAAAAATGAGTTAAGGCGCAGCAAAAGATCTAGCTGGCAGAAATACTGTGCAGAGTTAAACTCAGTATCAGACTCTGCTAGACTGATGAAAATCTTAAGCCGCGAAACTAGTCAAACAGTAGGAGCGCTAAAACAGGCCGATGGGATGTGGACAACATCCAGAGAGGAGTCGTTACAACACCTCCTGGAAGTCCACTTTCCAGGAGACGGCGCCATCCAGTTAGCACCCATAGCGGAACAGGAACCAGTTCCTATAGAGAACTGGCAGTTCGCTGAGGGAATTATAACGGAAGGTGCAGTCACATGGGCAGTACAATAGTTTGATCCCTTTAAGTCGCCGGGGCCAGATGGGATCTTCCCAGCATTGCTTCAGAAAGGCCTGGATATCCTTCTTCCACATATAGTAAGGGTATATAGGGCCAGCGTTGCAATGGGATGGGTCCCAGAACAGTGGAAGGCAGCCAGAGTGGTCTTTATTCCCAAGACGGGAAGGGAGGACTACACAACTGCCAAATCATTTAGGCCCATTAGTCTTACATCCTTTCTTTTAAAGACCTTGGAAAGGATCATTGATAGGCATCTAACGGAAAGAGTAATAAGAACACACCCATTCCACAGGAATCAGCACGCATACAGACGTGGAAGATCGACCGAAACTGCACTCCACGCTGTCGTGCACAAGGTCGAAAGGGCACTACACTATAAGGAAGTGGCCTTGCAGTACTTTTTGACATTGAAGGCGCATTTGACAAGGCAAGAACGGCTACAATATGTCAAGCCTTACAGGCCAGGGAAACCCCTCCCGTTCTGGTCAGTTGGGTGAGAACAGCACTGGAGCAAAGAACCGTGACGGCAAACCTAGGGGACTGTTCAGTGAGGGCCAGGGTGACGGGAGGTTGCCCGCAAGGCAGTTGCCTCTCACCTCACCTGTGGTGTCTTATAATGGACGGTCTACTGGGATGCCTAACGGAAGAGGGCTTCTATGCACAAGCATACGCAGACGATGGACTGGTACTTGTTACTGGCAGGTTCCTAAACGTCGTTTGCGATAGAATGCAGGTAGCTTGCAGGATTATTGAAAGATGGTGTGAAGAGAAAGGTCTGTCGGTAAACCCACTAAAGACTGAGATCATTCTCTTCACAAAAAGACGAAAACTTCAGGGTCTGAGGATACCCATTATGTACGGAATACCACTTGCATTGGTGCAAGAGGTCAAGTACCTGGGGGTAATCCTCGACAGCAAATTAAGTTGGAGGTCGAATGTCGACAGGACGGTGACGAAGTCGACAACGACCTTATGGCAGTTGCGCAGAGTTATAGGCAGGAACTGGGGGATAAACCCCAAGATTCTGCACTGGCTCTACACATTGGTAGTAAGGCCACGAGTTCAGTATGGCTCAGTGGTCTGGCGGCCTAGTGTAGAGCGCCCCAGTATTTCCGTAAGATTGGCAAAGGTCCAACGACTAGCCTGTCTCGGAATTACAGGGGCAATGAGGACAACCCCAACAGCCGCACTGGAGGTAATACTGGGACTCCCGGGCCTCGACACTTGGATAAAGAGAGAGGCCATGGCTACCCACCTCAGAATGCGGGATACGGGGCTATGGAATGACCAGGGAGTTCGCACGGGCCATGCTAGGATCGCCGACATGGCTGCTAGAGAAATACCTCTATCAGCCTACAGGGTAACCGAAGCAGAGGACCGGCTAAGGTTAGAAAAAGGTTTCTCTCTCACTATCCCAACAAGGGAACAGTGGGAGCAAAAAAGGGTTAAGCTCCAGTCGAATGCCTTGATATGCTACACGGATGGATCTCGAGTGGCGGAAAGGCAATC
Organism: Agriotes lineatus; assembly: GCA_940337035.1. Lineage (NCBI taxonomy): Eukaryota > Metazoa > Arthropoda > Insecta > Coleoptera > Elateridae > Agriotes > Agriotes lineatus. Next base: position 41,169 of record CALNHX010004204.1, on the reverse strand, counting down.
CTCTGGAGCAGGAATTTATATGGAAGGCCGGGGGGTGCAAGAAAGTTATGCTTTAGGAAGATTCACCACGGTATTCCAAGCAGAAGTTTATGCCATCCTATCGGTGGCAACAAGGAATGAGGTCAGGATATCCCCAGAGCAAAAAATTTATATTTGGGCCTACAAGACCAGCGAGGAAAAGTGGAAAGGATGCAGGGGCTGTCGTCAGGCAAAGTACCACATAGCGGGATTTGATTCAAAGAAATCGGTCTGGCTAATGGGAAGGAGCCGAAGAACCACAAATCTTTTGATAGGGATCTTGACAGGCCACTGTAAACTAAAGAGACACCTAACACTGATAGGAGTAGAGGAAGATCCCATCTGCCCAAGATGTGGGAGGGACGAGGAAACGTCCTTTCACTACTTGGGAGAATGTGAAGCGTACCAGCGACTGAGGTATCCTGGGCCGAAATTCTGATCTTCATTAGAAAATCAGGAAGGTTTAAGCAGGGAGAAGAGCCCATCGAAGAGGATGATAATGAAGGCGGTTGAGGGGATGGCATGGGGTTGGCAAAAAGGGCCTATGGTGGCCTACTTGCTAGACTTCGGTCTCCCCACAACTACTACTACTACTTGGTTGACATCTGTCATAATTAAAATGAGTGTAAAGCATACTCAAATATTTGCTACTATGTTTATCTCTTTCTTACTCAAGCAATACGTGTTATATTCTTGTTCATGTTATCGCATTGCTGTTATATACAGATTGCGGCAGGTAACTAGGACCATAGCAAAAGCAAGGGAACACTACATGTGGCCGTAATTGTAGTTAAAAAATTAAAAAATCGGATATATACCTTGTATTTATAATGATCCTAACGACCTACCGCTATCGCACATTGATTGTTCATTTGTTAAACACCACGACGGCCACATGCATATTCTCCTTGCTTTTGCAATGGTCCTAGTTGCCTGCCGCAACTGTATAATTATGGCCCCATCGGTATATCACTACTTTACAAAATCTAACATAAACACAAGCGTAAATATTAAACAATTAGTATAAGTATAAATAAATACACATGTAATTCTTTTTTAAAGTAGATAAATATGGTAAGTGGTTTTCTGATTCTAAATTGTAAACGTAATAGTTATCTACCTGTTTAAAAGTAAAACTTAGATCAGGAGGTACGTCATTCAGAAAAATAAACAATGTATTTAAGACTCTATTAATCTCACTTATAACAGGAACAAACAGCTTCATCACCACTATCAGATTTTGTTTGGCTGTCGAAGAAATTGTGTCCTTTATTTAAAGTTTTTAATTTTTACTTTTGCCATAATGAATTATTGTAAATGGAGAAACGTATATTTGTTACAGGCAGCTTGTATAATTCAGTCATTTTATGTAATGACTAGGCAGTTTATATAATGCCTAGCAAAGTTAGGCAGTTTATGAAATGCATCTCTAAAAACCATTGGTCATATAATAAAGTATTTATTTTGGTGGAAGATACATGTTATACACAACATAATTAGAAACAATATATTGCCTCTTCACACCAAAATCACAAGGTTCAGTTCAGTTAAACCTTTTTTCAACTGAACCTTGAAATTATAGATAGCCAGTTATATACAGCTAATGCCTACATTAACTAAGAAAAATTATATTAAATTCTATATAAAATGTTACTTAGCAAAGCCATATGAATACGAACAACCAGCTGTATTATATTAGCAGGCACCATGTTACCAATTCTTTACTAAAATATATTTAAAGTAATGTTTTTCAAAGGCAGCAGTAGATAATTCTTTTAACGAATATGGTATTTCATTGTATACATATTGCTGATGTTATACTGAAATGAACGTTGAAAAAGAGCAGTTTTATGCTGTGGAGGTGTAATAAGACCCTTTAAATTATGTACATCTGTTCGAAATTATTATATAGGTAAGGCGGTTTTTTTATTAATAATTATTTTATTATATAATAAAGCTGTATGTAGTAAGCGTCTGTTATGCATGTTAAGCCATTTAGCGTCTATTAATTTCTGTGAAAAACCAAATTTGCGAATACAATAAATAAATCTTAAGCAAGCTTTTTGAAATCTCTGTACCTTCCAGCTGAATCGTAATCTAAGCAAGGCGAGTATATCTCTGAGCAGTATGAGAACTGGGAGAGCACTAGAGCATCACACAGCATTTTCTTTTGATCTTTAGTTACATACAATCTATGTGGATACAATAGCATTAGATTCAGGTATGCTTTTTTATACATTTGTTTATATGAGTCCTGTATCTAAAACTATTGTCCATAACAAGGCCCAAGTTTTTGGAATTGTAATTTGAACTATACATTTCACATTTTCGCAGTCAACTTTTCTGCCAAACAGAAGAACACAGGATTTCGACGGATTTAAAAGCAGACAATGTTTGTTTGATAAATCAAATATTTTATTCAAGTCACTAGAGATGTCTTTCATCCCCTGGTTAAGCCTGGATGGTAGAAATGAGCAATAACTCTGTGTGTCATCAGCATACATATGCATTTAACTATGTTCAACATATTCAGAAAATTTTGAATTATACCGTGCGTCCACGAGACTACGCACCATGGCGCTGCGCTGGAGTGATGCCAGTTTATTTTAAAGATCTACTCCTCCGGTGGCAATTGATAGTCAAACGGTTGCTAAGCATTGACCATTAAAATTGATTTTGCAAGTAACAAATAAAGTGCATTCGAACGTTTTTGAATGGTCAGGGCTATACAACGTATGAATAATATGTTGGTGGCACGGAAAGTCTATGTCAAATTCGAGGTTAGCAGGGTGAGTTTTGCGTCAGTCTGTGTCAAAACTGAAGCAAAACCTAACCTGCTATCGTCGAATTTAACACCATACGTCAAGTTGAATACGACTAATCGTTTATTGCCATAGAAAAATAAATATAATAGGGTTTGTCATTAAGCTGTTTTCATAAAAGCAAGAGCTGATCTTTGGGATAAATTAACGTTGCTGTGATTCCATGGTGCGAAACTCTGTGGACACACGGTATAAAGTATACAGTAGTGGGCCAAGAATCGAACCTTGAGGCATTCCTTGCAATATGGTTCATGCACATTTATACTTTGAGTTCTTTTATTAAAGTCACTTTTAAATAAATCTATTACATTTAGAGAAGTATTGGAAACAACATATCGTGATTAATCTTATCGAATGCTTTGCTATAATCCAATAGGGTAAGTATTGTCAATCTTCCAGTGTCAGTTGCCTTAAGGATATCATCTGTAACGGTTATCAACGCAATGGTGCAGCTATAAGAAGGTCAAAATCCCAACTGTATATCTGATAGCAGCTTATTTGTATTAAGGTAGTGTATTATTTGACTATTCATATTTTCTCGAGAATTTTTAGATATTTACAACAGGCAAACTCATTACCAGCATCAAGCAGCGACTGGAGAACTCATCACCGGAGACGGGCCAACTCATGTAAGGATGTATATAACACACGCGATCAAAGGCTGCAACTAACCTAAACAAGCTTGAATGACACACAGCCTAGAGATAAGAATCAGCGATGCTGGTTTATTTAACATATTGTTCTGAATGATGTAATTTTTAACAATATCGACGCACATTAAACAAACAGACTAGTATTTTAGACAATTTATGAAATTATATAAACTGCCTAGTCATTATATAAAATGACTGAATTATACAAGTTGCCTGTAACATATCCACAAAAACTACAATAAAACTAACACAATTTGTTTGTTTTTTTGTTGTTGCAAATGCCACTCTTTCATTTCTGGAATCATAATAATGCCAATAGTCAAAACAAATTATACCAAAACATAACGTGATATCAAATCACGTATAAATTCAGCTTCCCAAAAAATCATCATCATCTACTAAACTAATTGAATGGCCTTTTGCTGCTTTATACACTAATTCCAGTTATCTAGAAAAATGAATATCCAACATTCCTACACAGTACATCAAGTTATTGAAAAATTCGAGTAATCAAAATTCGAGTAACGAAAGTATATTTACATGACTAAATATACAAATTTTATTGGTAATTCACAATGGGTTAGAGTAACCCAGATTTCTGAGTTATCAAGGTTTGAGATATCACTGCTAAACTGTAGTTTTGCTATTCTTTTACAAATATTATCCTCGTTTCTGTTTTTCTAAACATAATGCACGATAATCGACGGCATAAATGTGTGACATTCATTTTGTTAGTTAATATCGTAGTTACCAGACACTTCCGTTTCATTTTCATCAATTTATTATATTTGTTAATGCCAAAATAATCCTAATTTTGGCGATTCACGTAAGTAAAAATACATATTTCGTCTGTCAGGGTTAAAGTATGTTGTACCCATTTTGTAAATTTTTGTACAACAATAAACTTGTGGTACACATTAATTTGCATTTTTATTAATGATCTACCTATCATTTAGCAATATGTTTCTGTTAGGTGGAGACCTCTATTAACACATTGACTGCTCATGACGCAGATCCACGTCATTGCGAATGTTTACGATGTGCGCCTGACGCGGATCCGCTTATTATAATATTACACTGTTAATACAATATTACACCACAATATAATTAATCCAAAAACTGCATTCACAGAACATTTTTGTAATGCTTTGGCTACGTGCTACCCGAGAATGAAACATTACTCACTAGCTCAGATGGTACTGAATGCTAAAAGTCTGTTACTCGAGTACATTCGCAATAACGCGGATCCTCGTCATGAGCAGTCAACGTGTTAAGTGGATACCATCAGGGTTCAGCAAATTTCACTGTCTTCAATTTGTTGCAAATGTAAAAGTACTGATGAGAAAATTACTTTTTTCAATAAAACCTTAAAATTTAAGTTATTTCATTTTATGATCGAGCAGTGATGTTATGCACCAATACATGCACACATGTCGTATGTTCATTAAAAAAGTCCATAAGAAGCAGTTGTGGAAATTCAAACGTATGAATATGTTGGTGGCACTGTAAATCTATGTTAAATTCGAGGTTATCAGGTTAAGTCAGTTTTGAAACAGACCGACGCAAAACCTAACCTGCTAACCTCGAATTTAACATAGACTTACACTGCTACCAACATATTATTCATACGTTTGCATTTCCACAGCCGCTCCTTATGGACTTTTTTAATGAACATACGATAGAAGTCAACATTTCTGTTCTAACTGTCAATTTACATTTTTGTTATATGTTTCCTGATAAATTAAAACCTTAAATTACCTATGTAACTTAATCAGTTTATAAATTACTCCAAAATATTCACCCACCGTTTGGTTTAAATGCAATAAAAATATTTGCATTTACAACGAGGATTAAATGTATTGACATTTTATAAATTATTATTGCTATCAGACCAAATTAAGAAATATAGTCATACTTCATTACCTTTTTCTCCTTCCGCTAGAAAACTAGTGACAATAGACAATTTTTCCGAAGTAGTAAATTTGGAAAGTATGGAGTTCCTCCTGGCACTCCACGGTTCCAAATCGAAACTTTTTTTTCTTTCCTTAAATTTTTTGGTGTTCTTTGTCTCATGAGAGGAATGATCAGTAACAGACTAAAAGCATTAACTGAAATATCAAAAAAATTATCGATTGCTAACTAACCATTTCTGCAGCCATTTGAGATAACGGATCGACTTCTTGTATGGCAAATTGTGTTAAGGGGTCCAATCCTTCTAAAGCATCACTCAAAGGCTGTAGAAGTGCAGCAGGTGTAGAAACAGGAGTAGAACGTCCCGTACTAGGTTGGGATCCCAAAATTCTGCGTGGGATACGTTCGACCTATTCAAATTGAGGCTATATTATTTTTTACAGTTTAAAATTTTATATTACATTGCTTGTGGAGAGCTTAAGGGGGTGATCATCAACTTCAGTTCTAGTAAAGCGTTTGTAAATACCGGGAGTTTCGGTATTTATTACTGTTTTCCTAAAATTATTGACAGTTTGAGGTTAGTTCTTACGAAAATTTATGGAAACCTACCATTCTACAGCGTTTGAGCCCATTTTTAAAATAAATGGAAATTAATTCGCTTAAACAGTAACGTAGATCACATATTTGCAAAATGATGTGGAATTACTCTGCAGTGATACCCATAACTGTAACAACTTCACATCACATCAAAAGCAATAGATAACCACAATGGTTAGGGTTAGGTACAGAGCATAAAAATCCTGAACATTATTAACATATTATCATTAAAAAAAACTACGTTAAAAATGAAGAATTTTGTATACTATTACTGTATAGCTTTTGCTAGCTTAATATTATTTTTACATGGATTCTTTCCAATACAACAACATAATATATTGGATCCTGTACGGCCCCCTACAGTTTTTAACGAATTAAAGCTGAATGTTACTCAGTTGTACAAGCCAGAAGTAGATCGAATTATAGTAATGGTAATCGATGCTCTGCGAATGGATTTCATCGCAAAAACAAATATGCCTTTCTTGGCGTCGGCCTATACAAAACACGGGTGTATGTTAACGGTGCATGTTGAATCGCCAACAGTTACATTACCGAGAATAAAAGCATTAACAACAGGAGGCATTCCACAATTTATTGATGTAATTCTGAATTTAGCCGGCACTGAATTTCTCACAGATAGTTTTCTTCACCGTGTAAAAGAAGCTGGAAAGAAAATGGTTTTCTATGGAGACGACACATGGATCAAATTGTATCCAAAAATCTTTGAACGATATGAAGGTGTGTCATCTTTTTATGTTAACGATTTTACTGAAGTTGATAACAATGTAACTCGTAACGTCGTAATGGAATTGAACAGAATGGACTGGGACATCATGTTTCTTCATTATTTGGGATTGGATCACATTGGACATGTATTTGGGCCGTCAAGTCATCTGGTGCAACCCAAACTACAAGAAATGGATCAAATAATTGAAAAAATATATTTAGCCTCCAAATTATGGAATAAGAAGACTTTAATTATCGTAACTGGTGACCATGGAATGAAAGATAGTGGTGGACATGGTGGTTCCACTGCTAGTGAAACACAAGTACCATTTGTATCTCTCGGTATTCCGTGTAAAGCTGATTCTATTGCTCAGACTGATATACCTTCTACTTTAACAGTATTAATGGGTCTCACTCTTCCTACAAGTAGTGTAGGACGTGTGATCTTAAATATGTTAACTACACTTCCTTCAGATCGCTTGTTGTATGTGCTGTATTACGGTGCTATTGCTTTAAATGTTAGAACAAAAGAGAATGAAAATATTTTAGAGGAAGCCGTTCTGCTTCATGATAAATTCTTACAAAGTGGTAATGAAAATGAAGCTAGTTTAGCACAGAAATTATATGAACAATATTCGAAGAAAACTAGTGATAATCTTGTACATTCATCAGTAAAACAAGATATTCACAGTTTATTAATAGCTAGCGTAGTTCTGTTGTTCTGTTTTTGTGCAGTTATTCATAATTTAAATCAATTCATTTCAAATGAACGCTGTACTTCTGAAAGGTATAAACAATTATTTACTGTAACAATTCTTATACTTCACTTTGTGTTACCAAAGTTGCAGCTGCTCACAGCTATTTTTTTATTCATTATTTTAATTTTATTACTGCAAGAGATAAATCTAATCTTCAAAGGTGCTGGTATATGGAAAATAGATTATGATATTAGAACATTTGTAATTATTTGCACAATTGCACAATGTGTAAGTTTGCTATCTTCCAGTTTCATAGAAGAAGAGCATCAGGTGTGGTATTTCTTTTGGTGTAGTTTTGCAATAGTCATTTATATTCCTGCAGTATGTGATTCGGATAAGTTTCATCTATTGCTGTTACCTCCAGCTTTACGTTTGCTGCGAACTATTAATCAGACAGGTGATAAATGGGCCCACCTGCCTGATATATCTCAATGGCTGCTCTTGCCAGAACATTATATCTATCTTCAAATTTTATTCTGCCTCAGTTTAGTACTCATATGGTTTTGTTGTTTCTTACTTTGCGAAAACCGAAAAATTAGTTTTTGTTTCAGTGCCGTTACTTTAATTTTAATATACATTTTCCATACCTCTGAAATTCAAAGTCCATTTTTAGGGAAATTAATATGGTTTTTGATACTTATCAGCGTAAGTTCAGGATTAATTCAAGGTGCACAATATACAGAACATATTATAATGGCTTGGATGTTATTGTGTGCACTTTTGATGCGCCCATATAACGTGATTTTGTTACCAGCATGTTTATGCGCCAGTTTAATAACACGTAGGTATGTTAATAATATCTATACATTAACAATAATCCACATCTGGTTAGGGAAAGTGTTCTATTTCCTTCAGGGTCATAGCAACAGTTTTGCTAGTGTTGATATAGCTGCTGGATATGTGGGTCTTCAAGAATATCTACCGTCTGTTGTAATAACACAAGTTTTATGCCATACATATTCATTTCCTGTGTTAGCAAACCTTCTAATATTAAAATATTATTTTCTGCAAGCAAATATTATCTGGAGCATCAGTGTTGTGAGCCAGTTGTTAATAATTGTAACTCTGTGTATATTAACTGTAATCCAGCGACACCATTTATTTGTGTGGACCGTATTTGCCCCCAAACTGTTAATAGAATCTTGTCATTCCGCAATATTACTTATACAAATACTTATGTTTTATATAATTATGTGTATTAAAAACTTTGTAACATTCCATAAAAGTAAAACAAAGATTGTGCAGTAAATAAAACACTTACCTTTTTAAAGTTATTGTTTAATTATAATGTATGTATAATTTATTCAGAAACTGTAGCATGTTGGGATTCTATTTATGGAGTAAAATAATTATGTTCAAGCTACGAAAACAACAATCAAAAGACTTAAATAAAAAACATTTATTTATCTGCTTCAAAGTAGAAACATGATTCTATGCACCTAACGCAGCAGATCTTCAAGTCACTTTTAATTCTCTTCTTTTCGATATTGTTCTCTGATCATCAGAAGTATCGTCTAAAGACTAATTTTTTAATTTCAATTTCAATAAAATTATTAACTTTGGAAGGCAATGAAATGAACATTGTACGTGAAAGGATGTGTAAGGTGAGAATAAACAAAGCCTGTATTAAATAAAATAAGTACTGGTCAAAATAGTTCCATCGGGGTTGGGAATTAGTAGAAGATGATCTAAAACCAGGACAACCGAAAACTGCAATGAATCCCGAAATGTGCATAAAAGTAAAAGATGGTTCTTGAAAATCAACCTTTGAAGGTAGCAGCGATAACCGTGACAGTGTCTTACACATTTGCATGAAAAGCTTGGAATGGGTAAGGTGTCAGCCAGATAGATTCCAAGACTTGATTCCTGAACAGAAAGATTGTCGTTGAGAGATTTCAAGCAATTTGGATTTACTGAAAAAAGATCAATTGGGCAAAATAATGACAGAAGATATAGCCTGGGTCTATTAGTGAAATCCTAAGATCAACCATAAATCAATACAGTGGGCCCATAAGGGTTTGCAGCGTCCAAAAATATATGAATCACTAGCATCTCCAGACAAGCTTATAGCGACATTTTTTTGCGACCACCAGGGATTTCTTTCAACTAATTACATGGAAAAAGCTAAAACCATTGCCTTTTGTGCCTATTCTATCACACTTGAGAAACTATATCATGCTATAGAGGAAAAGCATCCAAATTTGTTGAAGAAAGAGGAAGAAAAAGGCGTTCTGATTCTTCACGGCAATGCAAGAGTGCACATGGTCCAATCTGTTCAAGCTTTAATGTAAAAATCTGGTGTGATACACTCACACAACTTCCTTTTACAGTGATCTTATAATTAGTCAAAAATTTCATTTTTAATTTTTAACCATTTGTTAAAAATTTTCAAAAATTAAAAATTCTACAAAAACGGTACAAAATCGAGTGTTAGTTGAAGAGACAAATTTTCTCTAGAATTTTAAGGTGAATTCAAAAATGTAATAATATACCGGGTGTTTTATTTAAAATAGGAGTTAATAAAAAAAATAGAAAAAAAAACAAACGAAACCCACTTTAGAAGTATTCAACTGGAAAATCACCTATCTCACATCAATACACATTAAAAATGTAAGAAAAATGTAAAGTTTAAAAAAAATCGTTAGAGCCGTTTTTGAAAAAATCGAAAAAAACTGAAAAATCACAAGAGTAAACACCTACTTCCGGTTATGCGATTTTCTTCAAAAGCTTGCTGTCTCATCTACATAGTACATAAAACTTATATATGAAGTTTCAACGCCATACCTCTTTTCGTTTGTGAGATATTCTGTTCACAGACAGACAGACACACAGACCAATGAAAAAAAAAATGTTTTTTGGGATCAGGGGACTCTAAAACGTGAAGATCTGTTGACAACTCAATTTCGAATTTTTGGGGTGAATCCAATACTTCCTTTATAGTAGTAAAAGGAAGTGAAAATTAGGATTCCTTGAGCTAGATCATAGCCTCAATGCAGCCCACTAAGACTATTCTTTATTCAGAAAGTTAAAGAAAAACCTACAAACTTACCGGTTTTCTTCAGCAGGCTGTTACCAGCTATTTTGCTTAATAGGAGAGACTTCTCGAATATCGTTAAATACCATGCTTGCACGTAAACTTATAAGCAACAGTCTATTTTAGTAACCTTATGTATATTTTTAAGAACATAATTTTCATCTTTTTAATAAATTTGCTGACTGTAAGCTATCAGAAAAATGTATAAACTATTTCTGCTTGAAATTTGAAAGCTTTATATTTTTAGTGAATTAATTACAATTAACAGCTACAATTTAACCTCAATGTTATTCACAGTACTTTATATTTAAAATAATAATTTAAAAATATACATGCTTGTAATGTGCACAATGATTAAATATAATGGAATTAAGTAGGTTTTGCAGTTTCCCATGTACACTCTAATAAGTTCCTCTGTATCTGGGCATATGAACAATTAAACAGCATACGTAATGGTTCATTGAATTATTTCTATAAAGTTCTAACAGCAGATTAGCAAAACCATGCTATAGTTAAACTCATTTGTAATTATACATTCATTTAATGGGCAATAAAAAACTATAATTCACAAAAATATAAAATTAATCTTCTGGTTTGTCTGGTGGTGGTCCACATGGCTGTAACATTTTTTCCATTAAATTAAATCGAACACGAGCTTTAGCTTCATTTTCAGCAATTGCGAAGTAATTGAGTAGGTCCGGATGGCCAAGATAACTTGAACAACTATCACGATGTTGGTTAACTAACCATTCATATTTTGTAGTATCGGCATGCCCTGTTCCTATATACTTTGACTGCAGATGCTCTAGCTGACTGTGGATGTTGTATCGATCGCCCATTATTCAATGAAGTCTGCTTTCTATCAGGTTAAGGTTAGTTTTGCTGATTGTAATATTATATCTGTACTTACCAATTTAGAATACCTTCTCCTAAGAATTATTAACAATTCTCTACCAAAGAAAGTAAAATACCGATGATATTGATCTACAGTTTAACTTGACGTTTCCTTGTGTTTTCTATTTGGATGTCAAAAGTCAAATTTGACCGGTTTGTCAATTTCAGTTTTGCGACGTTGCCGATTCGTGGAAAAATTTTAAAATTAATATCTTAATTTTCTTTCCAGATGCATTGGTTTTAGGATTGGGTTGTGGTCTTAGAGAAAGCAGCAAGTTAGTTAGTAATCAAACAAATGCGTTGTTATAAAAATACACTACAAGAAGTTTTTACAAACGCTAACTACCTGTATAATAGCTAGTTATGATACAAGTGCTAAAAGTGATTGTTTTTGCATGCGACATGAACGAGTTTTATAACGTGTCAAGTGAAATAACACCCATAACACAAGTTTGCATACAATATTTTTTTACGACTTTAAATTTAGTGTTGTTAATTCATAAATATCAATTTAACAGAGGTTTAAACTTTTGATAGTTATAATTTATGTCATAATAAAAAATGGCAGTAAATATGTAGCCGATACCAATGACTATTTCTACAGATGGTAGTTGTTAAAGTTGGTTGACAAAGTAATATGTAAAAAAATTACTTTATTCATTAGTTTATTACACATTGCTCAAATATTTAAACCACTCTACCTCTAAAAGTAAACAGCTGATTTTACTTTTAGCACGCTGATCTATAAGTAATATTTCAGTTTTACTTCGACAAGCTATTAGTGAAAGACAGTTTTAGGAGGGTCGTTGAGAAACTTTATTTGGTGATTTATTTATTTAGTTAAAAAATAAATAAACATACAAGAATTAAATATCAATTATCTGAAACTATATGACTTCTAATTTCTAATCGGATTCCTTTTTAATAAAATTAGGTTATTAAATGGCCATTCGTTCCGAAAACACGTTTGAACATTTATTTTTAGTACTAGCGTTCTGCATCCAAATTGGGCGCGAAATATATCATTTAATGCAATTTGTACAAGAGTGCTTAATTTTGTGTGTCGAGTTAATTTTGAGGTTAGCTATAGTCAAATTTATACCCATTCGGAGTCACGTGATAATCTAGTAACTTTACGTATGTCGATTCTTAAAAATGCAATTTTAGGGTAATAAATGACATTCCGTTTTGTAGGTTATCATGACATCTGCCAATTTCTAAAACAAGGTTACTACCGTTTTATTCTCTTATATGAAATCAAACTGACTTTACAGGTTAAAGAAAACAAAACATGTCGTAAATTGTAAATATAATAAAGATATGTCAGCTACTACATTAAAAACCTGCTGCTAGCAAATTTTAAGTCAATTTCGGTGCATGCATATTCTGTTATAGAACATTGCCATTTGAGGCCTATTTCCTTGCACAATCTATTCAGGGAAGAAACTGAATGTGAAAAATCTCCAGATTTTTCAACCAAGCGTTTTTTAAGTTTTCTATGGTTACAAATTCTTTAGCTACATACATTTTATATACAGGGTGTAGAAATGCTTTACGCACTATAGGGATTTCAATGGTAATTTTTTCATATGAAAATATTTGCTTCCCTAATTATTTTAGAGCAAACTTGTATGGAAGTTTTTTGAAGAGAAAATAATTCTGTATCCATTTGCGCCAACATTCGTCATATTACATTTCCGAAAACCGAAAATTTAAAGAAATAAAATTGCCATTTTTAGACAAATCAGTGGTGCCTTGAAATTATTGAAACATCTCAAAGCATCAACAACATTAGTATGCTGTTTATTTGTTTGCATCTATCAAATGTAGCTGCAACCATGGCGCTTATTGCACCTGATCTGCTTCCAGTTTATTTCATTATTAGGTTTTCTGACATAAAATGATAAAAATGATGGCATAAATGGATGCAGAATTGTTTACTCTACAAAAAACCCATTTACAAGTTTGCTCTAAAATAATTAGGGAAGCAAATATTGTCATATGAAAAAATTACCATTAAAATCCCTATGGTGCGTAAAGCATTTCTACACCCTGTATAGTGTAACTGGTAGAGTTCTTGACTGCTTCGACGACTTCCGTTTTTGCATTCTTCACTTTCTGGCTCATATTTTCGGTAAATAATGTGTCGCACTGTATCTCGCCTTCTTTAATTTATAGATTGTGCTCTCCGAGACATTTAACGCAAGAGAAGCACGGCGAACAGCGTTGGAGGGTGAAACTGTTGATTTACTATTATTAATATTGTAACGACCTTGCGATCAGACCGATGCAGACGCGTGAATATTCGAGAAGCAACCTTGGAACCAGCTGCAGACGCGTGACGTCAGCGACCTTGCTGACTAATACGCGATGCGTCATGCGCTTGCCGGAACAAGCGAGCAAAGTCTCGATTGTTATAGAATGGCTCATTCGTGACATATAAATACTCACGATCAGGAATAGCGGGCAGTTCTCATCCAGTTCTCATCCAAACTCGAAATGCGTAAAGCTGCTACATAAATAAACGCGTGTATAAAATAAATAGCTACATAAATAATTGATGTTTAATCCAGTGTAAATAAATAAGTGTATTTGTCATTAGAAATAGTTCGTTAGTTTAAGTAATTTGTGTTCTGTCTTGATAATTTTTATGTTTGTAAATAATCGTAATCAGTCGTTGTGAATAAATGTTTAATACAAGAAGCGTCGTATAATTTTGTAAATAGCCCGAACGTAAAAACGTAACAATATTGTCGTAGTCGTACTCTTCATAAAAAAAACGCATAATATTTAAATTAATTGTTGTGACTGCTCGTTATACCGCTTGTCCGGTGGTTTCTTTTAATTTCCAGTTTTCGACTCAACAATTTTAGGTTTTATTACCCTTATCTCAATAACTTACACGAAAAATATAATCTGACAGATTAGAAACGTACAATTTTAAAATTTTATAAATCGACATGCCTTTTTTTCGAATTTCTTCCATTTAATCTATTTTACTAAAGATGAACAGTGACAGACAAAAGTCACGTGTCTCCGAATTGGTATAATTTTGACTATATCAACAACAAAATTCACTCAAAAAAAGGCATTTATAAAAATTTGAAAACCGTACTACTGGCTTACTTGCGTCGCCCTGAGTCGATTGACACCAAAATCATCCAATTCGGCCCACGGGTTCGCTCTCAAAGTGGCGTCAAGCAAGCAAACAATGAAAATTATTATGTCGGATTCTATTTTACTGTATATGCTATGAATTTAAAAATGTTATCATTATTTGCTTTACTATTCAAATACATCTTAATTATAGTGTTTATGATGCCAGAGCTTGTTCATAGTCTAATACAAGCTATCCCATTTTAAATTAAATTAAGATCTTTCTATTTCCCTCGTCTAAAAGAGGAAGAAAGTATTGTAATCGTAAAAAAAAACATCTTCCGAGATTTTTTCAGATCTTTACGTTGCAGTGTCCCTATATGAGGAAAAACATGTTTTTCTTCAAACGGCAGTAAAATATGGCATTATACTAGCTGCTTTCGCATTACACATTAGAGTGCTCTGGAGTGCACCAGAGTAAGTTACCTCGCGTTCGAATTACAACATAATTTTTGAAGTAACTAACGCTAGTCTTCCTTCCCCTGTCCGCTTAAGCCCCATAAAAATTTTAGTTGCAACAAGCCCTGACATGCGCTGTTGTGTTATTTAGAATCAGCTGTGAAGCTGTCAGATTTAACCGCCTTTTTGACTAAAAGACTAAAAGAATCGGTACTTGTACTGTGCTGTATACGAAATATTGACAATCTTTCTGCTTATTCTAAAATGTGATTGGAATGTTTTATCATCATAATGGGGCATGATCTGTTCGACAAAATTCTCAATTTTCATTATTTTCATCAGCTGACCTTCACTGAATGAATTCGAGTCTGAAGATTCAAAAATTCTCAAGCTATCCGCAGTATCAGCTAAATTTACTGTAATTAACAGATTTTTTTAATGTAATTATTAATTATATTTCAATGAACTTTTTCCTACGAATTAAGTTCTTTAAATTCAGTTTGAGCGTAGTCTGCATATACCGCCTTTATTTTAAACGTTCAATTCAAAAGCAAATTAGTTAGGTTATGTATTTTATCCGAGAGTAACGCAACGTCGAACTTCTGTTCGAATTACAAAGCAACTCACCCCAGAGTAATTCACCCCAGAGTGAATTGCACCAGTGCTAGTTGCACTCAATTCGAAAGCAGCTACTGCTGGATTGATGATGCTAAACAGTCACTTTATTGCCAAGCGGCAGATAATATTATCTGCCGCTGACGAGCGGCAGATAAAGTTATTATCTGCCGCTGACGACTTTATCTGCCGCTCGTCAGCGGCAGATAAAGTTATTATCTGCCGCTGACAACTTTATCTGCCGCTCGTCAGCGGCAAATAATTTGTTATAAAAACGGTTGAAGAAAAAATACTATATGTTATTCGAAGCAAAAGTATCTTTATGTGGCTCGGCTGTACTTATTTGCCTCGCAAGCTCGGCAGATAACACGTCCAGCCTCGCCACATAAAATATAACTTTTGCTCCTAATAACATAATATACTATTTTCTTCAAACTTCAGTAAAATGTGACATTGTATTGCTTGACCGATGACTCTAAACTGTCACTTCATTGCCACGGCATCTAAACACTATCTGCCGCTCGTCAGCGGCAGATAAAGTTATCTCCGCTGACGAGATAATAGTATATTATGTTATTAGGAGCAAAAGTTATATTTTATGTGGCGAGTCTGGACGGGTTATCTGCCGAGCTTGCGAGGCAGATAATTACAGCCGAGCACATAAAGATACTTTTGCTCCGAATAACATATAGTATTTTTTCTTCAAACGTTTTTATAACAAATTATTTACAACTTTGTGAACAAAATTCGAAGAAAATGACTTGATCTCGTCAGCGGCAGATAATATTATCTGCCGCTGACGAGCGGCAGATAAAGTTGTCAGCGGCAGATAAAGTCGTAAGCGGCAGATAATAACTTTATCTGCCGCTCGTCAGCGGCAGATAATATTATCTGCCGCTTGGCAATAAAGTGACAGTTTAGCATCATCAATCCAGCAGTATAATGCCATATTTTACTGCCGTTTGAAGAAAAAGTAATTTTTTAACGTTTCCTAAATAATTTGTTATAAAAGTCTGCAGAAAAAATACTGTATGTTATTCGGAGCAAAAGTAGGTATCTTTATGTGGCTTGGCAGATAAACCGTCCAACCACGTCACATAAAGTGTATCTTTTGTTCCTAATAACATAATCTACTATTTCTCAATTACATCTGTCTGTCAGTCCGTCTGTCTATCTATCCGGTTATCGCCCGCTTGTCTGTTGGCGGTATAAATCAAAAACTACCTATTTGTTGGAGGAATACGATATTTTGCATAGGGATTATATGTCTACCTGGCTCAAAACCGAATATACTTCCGGTCAAATATATACAGAGTGAGCACCTTAAAAAATAAAATTTTGTTTTTTTGATTTACCTCAAGAACTATTAGTTAACTAAAATAGTGATATTTTGTACATAGCTTAGGTGTTTACCCTTGCCAAAATATGCATATTTTGATACCCACAGATACAGGGAAAACACATTAAACAAAACTTCTTCTTTTCTTTGAATTTTTTTAAGTTTTTAGTTTCAAAACTTCCACTTACGAGAGAAAGCCCTTTACAAATGTGTATCATTGTAGCTACAAGAAAATAGTTTTTATATGATCAAAATTTTTCGAGGTCAACATGAACGAGAAGTAGTGAAAGTAATTATTTCTAGTTAAAGTTACGAAGGTGCCATATTACTTATAATCTAATGCTCAATAATTTCTTGCTTCAATGACTACTATTATCATTTCTTTATGATGGCGAGCAGCGATGCCAGAAATGTGATTTCCAATGCAAATTCCCTACAATTGACCTTAAAAGTTATTACCCGGTATAATTAAAATAATTCAAATTGTATTCTCAGGTTTATTTATTTGAATTTTAAGTTGTGATGACGATGCGTCACATTTTAAGTAAAAAATATGCTTTAACATCAATATTTTTGACAAACAAGACCTTGTCACTGAATATATAGATTAAGTAGAAAACACACGAACGTAGGACACTAAACGAAGATAATGTTAATTCAAAATAATAATTGTGTTAAATATTAAGGTTAGTTACATTCCGTCAATGTTTTAATTCAAATATAGCAATGATTTTTAATTTTAATAATCCAAAAAAAGGAAACATCATATATGCACAGAACGAGAAATATTAAAGCTCAACACAAAATGCACATAAGTGTTAAAAATCATTTATTTAATAATGAAAAAAATAGAGTATGCATCAAATCCATTTATTTGTCTTGCAAATGTTTACGGAAAAATATCTTTTCAAATTGCAAGTTATAAATTTATTTTTCAGGTAGAAATGTAATATACGTTTTTCAGCTAACGGTAGGTTCCATCTGCAATTGAGATTATGTCTTAACACGGCCCGCAAGAATGCAAGAATGTCCTTGACAACTGCCATTCACTTTCAATAATATTAAAGATTGCACATTTGTTTTATAGTCGCGCCGGTTGCCTTTACGCTCAGATCGCATTACATTTCGGGAGCACAGTGTTTATAAATAAGACGATAACCCCCCGAATTTAACCGCTACAACGTTGTTTAGACCATATATGTATTACTTCTATTGTTACGGTCTAAAACAAATTTTACGACACCGCGCCGGCACATACAAGAATCACGTAAAAGCGAGACGGCCAGCGCGAACAATATTACACAAAATCGGGACAATGGTTCACCTAGGGCCGTTGCCCTGTCCGTAACAAGATATGCGGACTAAACTACAGTGGAGCGAGGGGTGGTCCTACATGAGATTACCTACGGGCAACGGCCTAAGGGACGGTAAACAGTGATAAAATTAAATTGAGCGCCACCTGGTTCTGTCAATCAGAGCGAGACTATAAAGATGGGCCTACAGAGAAACCAGGAAGCAGATGAGCCTACCTTTCCACTTTACACCATGGCAAAATCCAAAGCTAAACGGGAATAGAATATTTGTGCACAGCCTCACGACTCCCAACACAGCGGCGACGAGCGCACTGACTTACCTGCGACACTTAAGAACTTCTCTCAGGCTTCACCTTACATAAATCTGACACAGTGTATAATTTAACCTAAAAATAAACATGCACAAGTACGTGGGGAAATCATAAGGCAAGGTTCAGTAAACCGATCTCTTGGTCTAAGCACATGGTCAAATAGGTACAACAGCGCCCACGTTGTCAGCGTGCACAATGAAAACACAAGATAATAAAGGGGCTAACACTATAAGCCCAGCTGGGGACGCTTTACCTCTAATCGTCTAAACTATAGACGGGATAATAAAAGTTAGCACACAGCACCCCAACGGGTATGATGCCTGCCTGGCACACGAGAATACAGGGCGTCGGTCGACACAAGAATAAAAGGGGTCACCAAACAACTGCACGTCCAACGGCACGGAAGCACTCTCCAAAAGAAAAACCAAACCACGCTGCATCAGCACACTCAAAACCAAAGCCGCGCCGCCTCTCACAACCCCAAGGGCCGCGGAGGGCGGCTGAGTCACTCTCGAAAAACCTGCTTGCAGTAACTGCACAAACAACCACGTCCAAGACCGAAGTTGGCTCCTAACTAACTCAAGCGGAAGCCAACGCTGCTCCCGCCAGACATGCTACGTGGCCTCACCACCTGCCACCAATCACGAAGCAGACAACAACAAACGGTCTCGCGCTCCCCGTCGGGCGATCCAGCTTGAATACGGTAAAACTGCGATAGAACGAAATTATTTAGAGAAATATCTCCCTTGCTCTTATGGACTGCGTTTCAGATTTGATCAAACAAACGCGCTTAACGCCAACCACAATTTGATGAAATATTAAACGTGAAAATATGACAAAAAAACCTATATACAAGCAAAATCGTAATCTTTGAACAGAAAATACTCCAAAAGGTCGCATAATCGTAGGATTTAAAATTGTCCTGACACTATATTGCTACCACCTGATGCATGGGTCACACGATCATTTTTTTGCATCAAATTTGCTTGTCAAACACATTCCGTGACGTCATACAACAATGTTTGATTCTCTCTATCAAACAGGGTGGTCACACCATAAAACTTGTTGTGCAACTATTAGAATCAGCTGTTATTGTGAGGTTATGGTTTGCTGTAAATGCACGAATTGTTAACGTTTATTTTTGTTTCAAAATGGAAGAGCAAGTGATTATCCTGTCGTTAGTAGGTTTAGGTCTAGCGTTGTGTAATAAGAAACAGCGAAAATCTCGAAAAGTGTGGGCCCGCAAGTGGTTACAACGACGTGACCAAGAACGGGGGGCGTTATCAATGGTACACACAGAATTGAAATGTGAAGATGGTGGTAGTTTTAAAAATTATTTGAGGATGGATGAAAGAATGTTTAAAATTTTTTTTAAATATTGTCACCAACACAATTTCAAAAACCCTGCATTTGCAGGGTAATGCGCGTTAGCGCTTCATTCCGTGCTAGCTTGTTATAATAGCTGGGGTCTTTTACGAAATACAAGACCTCCTCTTGTTGATAGGCGTCTATTAGGGCCGACACTTGCTCACGCGTCCAAGACATGGCTATTTTTGAGGTAAAAATGCGTTCTTAACCTAAAAACCCTAAACCGTGAAATACCACTTTCACGCACTGCGCAGAATCGCGTGAAAAAGTTGCACCGAAATAGAGCCCGTCCTATTTTTTAGAAATGTTTGACAACTATGAGGCTGACGTCATGAAATACGTCATCATTGGTGTATGACAAGCAAGTTTGATGGAAAAAATGATCGTGTGACCCATGCTTAAGTGGAGTGGTCAAACGTAAGTGAAACAGACAACCAACTCTTCTACTTACTTGGTGAGCTGTGCGCAAGCTTCGCTCGTTGCCAGACCGTACTAGCAATATACATAGAAGTAATTGTAATTCATATATGGTTTAGCCCCTCCGTCACATTGAAACTGTGATAAAATGATCTGCAGAGTCAGTATTTTAGCCCGTAATTGCGATATGAGTCTGGACCCTATTTCAAATCGCCTCGAACAGCTGCCAGCGGCTCGGTGCATATTGATACTTCTTGGATGTTGTTTTACATCTTTTAAGGGGTATCGAATAGCTAGCTCCGGATCACGTTACTTAAACCTTGTTATATTATAACGGTAGGATAGATAATAATAGTTATTTAACCAATAAGTGTGTTAATGAAGGCGATTAATAATCGAAACTGTTTAAAGCACGAACGAGCGATAGCGAGTGAGTGCCTTTAATAGTTCAGATTATTAATCGCCCATTAACAAACGAGTTGATTACAAAATTTTTTCGTTGACCGCAAAATTTTTTTTAATGGCGAAAAATTTGATTAATACAACTAACCTCCATGCAAACTATCATCAAAACGTCAAAATCACAAAAACAGTTAATTAATGAAAAAGAGTGTATTAATCAAAAACAGTGCATTAATAGATTTATTAATCCATCCTTTTTTTTTAAAACAGTTAATTAATGAAAAAGAGTATATTAATCAAAAACAGTGTATTAATGACGTCTATTAATCCATCTCTTTTTAGGAAAAATAATTCATTAGTATTGGAATTAACAAGCGGTCAACGAAAAAACATATTATCAATTATTATACAATAGTTACTTCTTTCTAATGCCATATAGGCTGTTGGCGGCTGGGAGGCTAGTGCCCCTGCGCCTCTAAGTAGCAGCCGCCACTGGTTGTAGTGTATGTAACCTTTAATTGTGATTAATAGGTAAAATAATATGTTACGTTTTACTTTTATATTGCGTTACTAAGTCCAAAGTACTTTGACAGTTTGTTTCCTAACTTTCTGTGTCATAAAAAAGTCACTAAAAAGAGAAGCATTATTAGTATAATGGTTATCCTAGAATTTTTATCTTTTATATATCATTTTTACTTTATAAGTTAGTTTTGTTCTCCTTGAA
Source organism: Agriotes lineatus (assembly GCA_940337035.1). Taxonomy (NCBI): domain Eukaryota; kingdom Metazoa; phylum Arthropoda; class Insecta; order Coleoptera; family Elateridae; genus Agriotes; species Agriotes lineatus. Next base: position 19,712 of record CALNHX010004204.1, on the reverse strand, counting down.
GTGGAAAAACATTGATAAGGCGCACCATAGAAACAATTAGAGATTATTATTCACTAATGTATAATTTCAAACATTCGGATTAGAGATCTTGCAACATCGCAAAATTGTAGGTTTAATTGAGAGGAACCAATCAGAATCGTCCAGCTTGTGACATAATCTTGGCGGTAAACATCCGTGTGTTGGTTAGAATTAGAAAACACTGCACTGTCAAGTGTATTCAACGGTTTTAACGGCTTCCGTGTTTTATAAAATTTCTGTTGATAATACAATTGGTAAGTGAAATCACGCATTATCTAAGTGTGAGCTAAATGCAATAGATTGCAATATATGTTTGCTTTAATTTACTTGGACTGTTTGTATTGAAAAAAATGGTTAATGGTCTGCGTAGCTTGGGGGTTGTGTTACTGATTATTATTTACTATACTACTTTGTCATCGGTAAATGGACGAAAAAACTCACTTCTATTAGCTGTAAAATGCTTTGTATAAATTGGATTGTATATTGAAAACTTTTTCACATTTTTTGTAGATTATTTACACTAACCTTTACTGACTATTATAACTGCATGTTTAACATTGATTCTGACTTGACCAAATCGCTCTCATGATAGAATTTCTGGCACAGATAAACCATGGCCCAAACTAGTTCAGTTTCAACTTTAATACTAAACGATCATAGTAATTGTGCGGCTCAAAGAAGACGCCAGCTATTTCCAGCAATCGAAGAAGACAGCGATGACTTAGGTCATATATCTCCTTTAAGTAGTTCAAGTCCTCCGGACTCGCCAGTGCATTTACCACTCCAAGCAGAATATACGGCTACTAAATATAATGCACTGTTCAATAAAAGCACAATTGCAGATTACATAATCTTAGAAAATATAAATGATATCAATAAAAAGGATTTTGAGAAATCATTAGAAACACCACATAGTACTCCTTCGGAAACTAATAAAACACCTTTAAGTAATAAAGACGCCGATAATGAAATAAACATGTCTCCATTATATCTCAGTCCAGTACAAATGATGTTGCAATCTCCTGTTGTATTATCTCCAAAAAAATACAAACCGAAAGCTGAAGATGATACTCCATCAAGAAAGTGTCTAATGCAGACCTTAAAAACTCCTCAAGACTCGTCTAGTTTAAATACAGATGTTCCTAAGCTAATACGTAAATTTTCAATTGACAGTTCTTCTACAGATGTAGAGTATGGTAAGCGCAAAATGCCATTTTCTGAGTCGCCCCCGCCTGGAAAGCAAGCCAAGTTGGACCCCGGTTCAAAGGTTCGTACTGTGTTGTTTCCTAAGCCTGACGCAGTTTCAACTGCATCATTTTATTCAAAACTGAATAATTCAAATCTAGAAAGAGTGTTAAAAAGCAGCAATAAACAAACAAAGAAAATTAAAACAAAATCGTCATCTTTATATTTGTGTGGAAGAAAATTGAATAAGAAACGATTTGGGGAAATTAATGCGGGTGTTAGACATAAGATTAGAAAACCGAAGCCTAAGAAGATAGGCCAGGAGCGGTTTCTTAAAGCTGCACTCGGTATATTGGATAATTCACCGTTAAACGACTACTTGAATGAAATACGAAATATGTATTCCTCGTCGAACCAAAAACAAATTACTCCATTGTCAGATGAGCAACTTGTGCCTTCTAATTTTGTAAGTGAATATGTCGAACGGGAAGTTCAAGATCATACAGAGCCATTAGAAGATAAACGTGAACACAGTCCACCTCCTGATCCAAACAAGAAGTTTTTTAAGTTTAAAAGGAGTCGTGCCACTGTTACCGTCGATAAGCATATGAAATTAAAAATGGACGATGGAAAGTTAAGTTTGATGGAAGGTAAAAGGGCATCTAAAATGCAAAAGACCGAATGGAAGCTAAATTTAGACGTAACCGATTTAACAGTACCTGAACATGAAAACTTAATTTCTTCTGAAAAAATAGATGAAATTTTGTTTACCTTAGACAGTAATGAAAAAGAAAATTATGTTGGCTCAGTACAAACTGTTGATACTAACAAGCAAGTTTTGGAATGTAAAGAACAGTTTGTACTTAAAGCTCACAATTCAGTTACCATGTCTGAAAATGCCATACATTTACATGTACCGTCCGAAAGTCAGTGTGGTAAGAGCAACAGTTTAAGTCCGAGCTCTTCGTTAACATCAAAGCAAGTTGATCAAGAATCCATTCTATTGTCGCCAACGTCTCAAATGTGTAGTATGACATCAGGATTAGCTTTAAATAGTCCTAAAAAGGCCGTACAAAATATTACTAATATTTTAGATGACAGTCAGAACAACTCCCACATGATATCCTCTGCTTTAGATATGGAACAGCAAAAATTGTTTTCCATTTTCTATGGAACTCAAAACACTCCCTCAAAAAAATTTAAAGCACCAAAGAATGCTGTAACTTCCAAGAAGTTTAAGCTGTTACCCAGGAATCAGATGTTGCTGGATGCAGGGCAGAAGCGGTTTGGTGTATCTCAGTGTCCTGAATGTAAATTTGTGTACCATATGGGGGATCCCAATGAAGAGTTGATGCACCTGAATTATCACAATGCTGGAAACGTTCTGCGCTTTAATGTGAGTACATTTTAACATACTACTTCCTACTTTTTTTTAACTTTTTGCTGCGGTGATAAGGTTTTGAAGTTTTTTGATATTAAAAAACATCATTTACTAATGGATAAGGCATGTCTTTAGAACTGTTTGTGGAGGTCCTATTTTATTGAAATTTGGCATATCACTTTAAGAAATAGGTGAAGACATTTAAAAAATTTGAGTCAGATTGCCAGATCCATTTTGTTAAAGTGAATTTACAAGCCAAATTTTATTATAGTAGACGCAAAGATACTTCGGACAGAGCGAGCTTTAAAAGTTAAACCGCAAATGAGTTTACTATTGTTAGTCCGCTTAAGTCGTGCCAGGTATACGCAAAGGTGGGAATATTTCCAAGGTGGTATTTATTTCGTTTTGTAGTGAAGTTTCTACTTAATTTATATTTAATTATCTAATAATATTGAATGACAAAATTAATTTTACTAGGTAAATAAACACATTATGCGATTATGCCCTGATTGAGGAATAAATTATTTTTGCTCAAATGACATTCCTAGATAAGAGAAATCGACATTTAATGTTTCGTCGCGTCATATTGGCATTAAAGTATGTATTTACAACTACATCCCTTCCAGTAATTAGAATGAAAGATAAATTATATAAATCACTTGACTTGTCTTTACTTCCCAAATTTAATAATAACGTTGCTGTTATACTTTGACGCACGTTAATTATCATCTAGTATTTGTGTTGTGTTGTATTTTGTGGAATATGTGGAGACCATGGGATACTAATGAAATTGAGGATGAAGTTGAAGAAGTCGCTGCTCCATGTGATGAGTTAGAAGAAGTTGATGATGCGGGAGAGAGACCAAGCCAGCGATCAATGCATTTTTTATCCGACGATGCGAAAAACATAGTCATGAATGTATACAACGCACTAATTTCTGAAGGAGAAAGCAATGTTGTGAGAAGATCTGCGTTTTTAACTAAAGTGCCAAAAAGTACGGTTTTTCAAATTGCGAAAAATCAAGCGCTGCCACGTAAACGGCGTTCTGATTATGGGTGTCACAAAATATTAACAAAGCCTAATGAACATGCAATACGCGGCGTAGTTTATGACATGTATAAAACTAATGTGGTGCCAACAATTAAAACTATTCATGATACGATCATTGGTGACATGGGTATAAATTGTTCAATGACGACATTAAGGACATCGCTAAAAAATATGGGATTTCGCTATAAGAAGATAGATAAAAGGCCACAAATAATGGAATCTCCGCGGATTAGAAAATGGCGATGCGAATACTTACAACAGATAAAAAAGTTTCGGGAAGAACAGAGACCGATATTTTACTTGGATGAAACTTGGTATGACACACATGATGTGGTTCAAAAAGGATGGACAGATAATTCTCGGAAATGCCAATTAGACATTCCACCTTCAAGAGGAAAACGTATTATAATTTTACATGTAGGCTCTGAGATGGGATGGGTGAACGATGGTCTCCTATTATCTGCGAAAAATATAAGAGACTGTCGATTGGACTACCATGAAGACATGAATTCAGATGTGTTTGAGTCGTGGTTTTCAAATAAGCTGTTACCAAATTTGCCACCTAATAGTGTGATCGTTATGGACAACGCCAGTTATCACTCAAGGCTTGCTGAAAAAGTGCCAAATAGTAATTCTACTAAAGCAGAAATTACAGATTTTCTTTACAAGAACAACATGTATTTTCAAGAAACTTACAATAAGAATCAATTACTGGAAGTGTTGTCCATTAAGAAGTTCTCTAAAAAATATGTAGTAGACACCATAGCTACAGAACTAGGCCATAGAGTTTTAAGATTGCCACCATATCATTGTTGTATGAATCCTATAGAAATGATATGGCAGAATTAAAAACACACATTCGAAAACGTAACCAATGCCCCAAGTTTAGTGAGAAAATTATAGAAATAATTAAAGAAGAAGTTAATAAAATTCATGTAAATAGCTGGAAAAACTGTGTTCGGCATGTGATTGGCATTGAAGACCAATTTTTTAAATTTATTGATATTCCAGAATGAATTATTAATTTAAGAGACAGCGATAGTGACGATTGGCCATGTGATAGCGATACGAAAATTAATTTATATATTGTACTCATAATTGTTGTTTTTTGTATATATCAATCAATAAACTGTAGTTATTTGTTGCATATACATATTTTCTATAATTTTTTGTCTTTCTTGATTGTATCTTTTTTTATTAACAATGTTGTTAAATAAAAATAATTTTTAAACACTAACAAACATTGCGTTTCCGTAGCCGCATTTCGATTTTAAGGATATGGATTTGCTTGTGAACTATTACAAAGGGATTGTCGTGTGTACAACATAATCCCATCTGCCATGCTCATTAACCTTTAAGTAGTATAGTCAAATTTATACCCATTCGGAGTCACGTGATAATCTAGTAATTTTACGTATGTCGATTCTTAAAAATGCAATTCCTTCCACACTAGCCATGTTTGCCGACGATACGGCTATAATGGCACAAAGTCCACGTGCTGAATCTGCAATTGAACTCGCTCAAAACTCCACAACTATTATATCTGAATGGTTCACAAAATGGAAAATTAACATCAATCCTGATAAATGCCAAACTAAAATGTTTACCCTCAAACGATATAACCATCTTCCAAAAATTAAAATAAATAATAATGAAATAGAGTGGAACCCTAAGGATACAGCAGTAAAATATTTAGGAGTGTATTTAGATGCGAAGCTGAACTGGGGGTATCACACAAATAAAAAACTCAACGAGTGCCACAACAGATTGGGTGCATTATATCCGCTTATCAACCGTAAGTCTCATCTTAGAGCGGAATGCATAGTACTCATCTATAAAGGAATTCTCAGACCACTACTTACTTATGCTTGTCCAATATGGTGCACCACATCACAAACATCGATGAAGAAACTTCAAACAATGCAAAACAAAGTGCTACGAATTGCAATCAAGTGTCCGTGGTTTGTGCGTAATACCCAAATACACAAGGAGTTAAGTGTCCCTCTTATAACTGAGTTTATTAAAAAAACTACAGTGAAGTTCTTTCAAAACCTAGTTTTCTGTTCAAGTGCCATAAAGTTCGAACTCGGGCAAAAAGACATTCACACACGTCTCAAGCGTAAATTACCACAGGACTTACTATAAAAAAAACAATCACCAAAACCTGTAATTATGATAGAGGTATGTGTTATCACTTAATCCTCAATCCCTCACTGTTTATCCATAAATTAAGTAATTACTGTTAGTTTTTATTGTATTATAACTTAGCCGTGTATTGCATACTTCATTGCAGAGCCAGCTATAATAAATTTAAAAAAAAATTTAAAAAAATGCAATTTTAGGGAAATAAATGACATTCCGTTTTGTAGGTTATCCTGACATATGCCAATTTCTAAAACAAGGTTGCTACGGGTTTATTCTCTTATATGAAATCAAACTGAATTTACAGGTTAAAGAAAACCTAACATGTCGTAAAATGTAAATATAATAAAGATATGTCAGCTGCTACATTAAAAACCTTCTGCGTATAGCAAATTTTAAGTCAATTTCTGTGCATGCATATTCTGTTATAGAACATTGCCATTTGAAGCCTATTTCCTTGCACAATCTATTTAGGGAAGAAACTGAATGTGAAAAATCTCCAGATTCTTCAACCAAGCATTTTTTTAGATTTTTTATGGTTACAAATTCTTTAGCTACATACATTTTATATACAGTGTCTTGACTGCTTCGTCGACTTCTGTTTTTGCATTCTTCACTTTCTGGCTCATATTTTCGGTAAATTGTGCTCTCCGAGATATTTAACGCAAGAGAAGCACGGCGAACAGCGTTGGAGGGTGAAACTGTTGATTTACTATTATTAATATTGTACTCTTCATAAAAAAAAGCATAATATTCAAATTAATTGTTGTGACTGTTCGTTATACCGCATGTCCGATGGTTTCTTTTAATTTCCAGTTTTCGGCTCAACAATTTTAGGTTTTATTACCCTTTAGACCGGACTCTCAGTGGAGTTCCGTATGCAAAAATTGCGGACCGCATTCTGACTTCTGATATGTATTGTAGTGATCCCAGAGTTTGAATTGACAGATGTTGCCAACCAGTATTGTGGTCCCCCTCCCCCTTTCCCCGCTGTTAATATTAGAAAATATTATTGGTTTTAATCATGGAACTTTATCAAAAAATGAGTACTTGTGGGTGCATATATGGGTCATAAATAAAATACAAGTCAGTACAGCTACATAAAACTTTTATTTTGATTCAAAAATTACCAAAATTACAAAAAAATATCCTCTAAAATGCAAGAAACAGTTTAATTTTGTCACAAGTTTTTGCAATCATTGTTTACACATTTACACAAAGATATACGGTTCCGTGTTGCTTTTTTACAAGTACATGACATGATCTGGTAAGATGATGGACAGGCTCGGCTAGTGCTACGTGTTTAGGTTTGTTCTTTTCAGTGATACAGTATAAAATGTCACAAAATATTGCGTTTGCCCTCCGAAGAGATCTTTCTCCTAATTTTTGGTTCTTCGCACTGAGTAATTTTGCATGACAGTAACCCATGTTGGAAGCAATTCAGTTTTATTAATTGCGTTTTCTAATACAGTCTCGTCACATAAATATTCGTCCGGTAAAAGTTCAGCAGCCATTGCCTCATCCTTTAGTTGTTTTGTGCACATTTTGATTTTATCTGTATCCAATTGACGAACACGTTCTACCACTTCGGCCAAGGGGATATTTGACAGGAATACCATTAACGATGTGAAAACAATACTTTTTCCCCATACTTTTAAATTAACAGAGCTTTAACAGCTCGGTTTACCACGACTCCATCTTCCAACCCGGTGAGCTCAGCCATTCTTGTTGCCAAATAAGATAGTTCAAAGGAACAGGTTGAAAATTGATCTTTCAATTCATCTATCAATTTTTCAAAGGAAGCCTGTATTATTCCTGGGGGTATATTTGAAGAAGGACGCCCTCGTTAATTTTCTAACACTCTCGTACAGTTTTATCGAACTTAACACTGTAACGTTTCACCCCTTATTAAGGGCGCCAAAATCTATACCTCGGTTTAGCTCTAGTCGTAGAATTACTTTTGGCTCAAATTGAAATAGATAAGTAATAATAACACAGGAGAATATTATAAACAAACATAATATGTTTAAATACGTAAATTAATAACTCAAAATGATTTGTATTTCAATAAATACATGAATAATAACGAGGGCGGTGTTTGCTTTCCCGGATGGGGCTGCAACCTCAGTCGCATGGGAGTACTACAGGCCTGCTGGTGATGGTTCGCTATAACGCACGCCGGATCTTCTAGCAGCGAGTCCAATTAGGTCGGATGTCTTGCTTACAGGTTAAGCACTTCGGTTCTACTGGAAGCGGTTGTAGCTCTTTTGCAGCAGTGGTAATAACGAGTTATTTACAGAAGATGGCTGGATTAAATAGCAAGCTTATAACTTATAACGATTACCTGCATCCGGAGTTAGGTTCGCAAACGGCAAGGCGATTCGTGATTATTCCCGGCTGTTTGCAGGAAAAGCTGGCAGCAGGCGCAGCCTGGATTTTCAACACAATGGCAGCCTCGGGATTTCCGCTGTTTAAATGGCGGCGCACTGGAACTGGGATGCCTTCGCCTACGGGCTTTTGGACAGCTTCCAGGGCGTTGTCGTCTGGTTTTACAGCTGAGCGCATTATCTAGTGATCTTCAGGTGGCGACTTCTGGTACGCGGTTGTGTCGGTAGAAATCTCGGAATGCTTTAATATCACCAAAATTAAGTTCGTTGAAATGCGGCCTTCTTGAATGCAATTAAATTTTACGCTCTGGATTCAAGCAAACACGGACCAAAATATTAATGGCGGTTTGGCGGATTACAGGTTAATTGACGTGCAGGGGTCGCGGTCTCGACTTTCAGTTAACGGCGGTCTGGCGGATTACAGGAAGTTAAATGCACTTATAGGCTGACAGATATGCTGTCATCTCTCTAAGGGCTTATCATAACTGATTTTATTTTACTAGACAGATACGCTGTCAGGATAAAATAAAATCAGATCGGGATCTGTAGGAAGGTATCTGGAAAGGAATCTCAAGATCTCAGAATGCTGGAATCGGATGGGACAGGTGTTCTCAAGATATTTAGGAACAGGACGGGTATTCTCAAGATATCTTTGGAGCGGCTAGGTGTTCTCCTCATATAGGTTCCGTGCGTTCTTATGGGCACCCGGGCTCCTTACTCCATGGGAAGGGAAAAACACTCCTTCGGTTCTTTTGCGCGGCTCGCGCATTGGCAGCAGGATTCTGTTATCGTCTTTTGTCGCGCCGGCTAGATGTAAAAGCTTGATAACGCGATGAATTAAATTCAAATACTTTTTAATTATCCTTAGAATTTTAATTCAATAGCAAACGTTACAAGACTTACTTCGTCTTTACGTCTTCTTGCTACACGTCTTATAGTGAGAAACGACTCGGGCTTTGGATCATTCATTAATTGTTCTGAGGAATCGCAAAACAAACACACTAGTTTACTGGGTCTTTTTCTTTTTAAGTTCACGACTTCTAGTGACATTTTTTCCACAAAACAACTAACTTAATACGGAAACAACTGTTTTAACAAAGGTAAACAATCGAAAACAACACTTATTTGACGATGTTTGGCCGTGACTGGCGTGAATTTGGCGAACTGCCAACGTCGCAAGCGGTCGTAGCATGACTAGAGCAGAGGTGAAGGGGCGGATGGGAAGGAATGACAAAGGATCGTGCGCGCGCGCGGCAACATGGCTTTTTATACAGCCGAGGGTCTCAGGTACACAAATCACAAAACACTTTGCGGTCCGCAATTTTTGCAAACGAACATCCCATTGGAGCCTGCACTACTTATCTCAATAACTTACACGAAAAATATAATCTGACAGATTAGAAACGTCAAATTTTTAAAATTAATTTTATGAATCGACATGCCTTTTTTTCAAATTTCTTCCATTTCATCTATTTTACTAAAGATGAACAGAGACAGACAAAAGTCACGTGACTCCGAATGGGTATAATTTTGACTATAGCCTGAGGCGTCCGAAATATCTTTGCTCCAACTATACAAATAATGGGTGTTCATTTAAATTTATGGAAAAAATGCAGAATCGTAGACCACTCTAAAACACCTTGAAATTGTTCTCTTTGTAACAGCAGCAGCAGCAATTTGAACTACTACTACTAAATACATACAAATCAAAACTGCAGCTAACCTAAAATGATAGCTCCTGTGCATAAGGCAGAAGTGGTCTACTATACTGCATTTTAGCTAAATTTCTAATTAGAGTTGCACATAAATTGCATTGCCTTTGCACAAAAAATGTTGTGCATGCCACGTTCGTGCAATGTTTGGCTTCCGCAGAATAATTTGACGAACTCGACTTCCATCTTGCTGGCCACACATTTCTCTGTACGCCAAACAGTCATTTTGCGGCCTAGATATACAAAGAACTATTGTGTTTTATTTTTATCATTGTTCGTAGCTATTCCATTCTTCTGTACTTGTTCTCGGTACTCGAATAAATTTTATATACAGTGTGTCCCCGGATTGAGTTCACTATAGGTATAATTGACAAAAAAATTTACAACTTTATTTTAATGTTTTGGGATTCCGCCCTGCTTGGTCTGAAGAGAATTTTAAGAATATTTACAGTTTTTGAAAACACAAGTTGGCCTTAGCAGTGAAGCAAAAACTATTTTCTTTTCAAGTAAAATACCCTTTCTGTTCATGATACGGTAAAATTTTACCAAGAAAAGTTGTTCAGAATGATAAATTATGGTCATATACAAAATTTCAGGAAGATTTACCTACTTAAATTAAACCGTTAAAATTGTACCTATTTATTAAAAATTACGGACTGATTTAAGTAGGTAGAACTTCCTGAAATTTTGTATGGGGCCATAATTTCCCATTCTGAACAACTCTTCTTAGTAAATTTTGCCGTATTATAAACAAAAAGGGTAGTGTACCTGAAAAGAAAATACAATAGCGTGTCCCAGGATTGATGTTACAAGAGGTGAGATGGACTAAAATTTTTGAATTTTATTTAAGGTTCTAGGATTTGGTCCTACAAGAATATTTTCAGTTTTTGAAAAACAAGTAGGCCTGGGCAGGGAAGCGAAAACTATTTTATTTTCAGGTAAACTACCCTTTTTGTTCATGATACGGCAAAATTTTATTAAGAAAAGTTGTTTAGAATGATAAATTACGGCCCTATGCAAAATTTCAGAAAGATCTGTTGACTTAGAAAACACCATTATTTTTTAGATAATTGTATGTTATTTTCAGGTAAACTACTTTTTTTGTTCATGATACGGAAAAATTGTATAAAGAAAAGTTGTTCAGAATGAGAAGTTGTGGCCCTATACAAAATTTCAGAAAGATCTGTCGACTTAGATGAAACCGTCATTTTTAGTAAATGCAATTTGTTTAATCTAAGAAATAACGGTTTAATCTTAGTCGACAGATCTTTTTGAAATTTGGTACAGGGCCATAATTTTTCATTCTGAACAACTTTTCTTAATAAAATTTTGCCGTATCATGAACAAAAAGGATAGTTTACCTGAAAATTAAATACAATTATCTAAAATTATAAGTTTTTTCTAAGTCGACAGATCTTTCTGAAATTTTGTATAGGGCCATAAACTATCATTATAAACAACTTTTCTTAACAAAATTTTGCCGTATCATGAACAAAAAGGGTAGTTTACCTAAATAGAAAATAGTTTTATCACATTTTTCATGGCCGACTTAATTTCTAAAAATTAAAACTGCTTAAAATTGTTTTCAGACCAAGCAGGGCGAGATCCCAAAACATTAAAATAAAATTGTAAAATTTTTTGTCGATTATACCTATAGTGAACTCAATCCGGGGACACACTGTATAATATACAGTGTCCGGCAGAAAGTCGGCATAAGATGGAAAAAAAAATTATTTTTGATTTTTCAAAAAAACTTTACTTCAATAATTTGTGCTTGCTAAAAACCTATTTAGCCCTTATCATATATACCGAGTGATTTTTACGTATTTAGAAAATGGAGTTTTTCGAAATTGTCAAAATCCAAAAAGTGATATTTTTCGGATAATAAGCAATATTTCAATGAGATTTTTTTAGAGTGTGTTATTTTTAGCTAACTAAACAATCTCAAGGCCAGAAAACCCCTATTTTTTTTTAACTTTAGCTAAAAATGAATTTTCCAATTCTTTAAATATTTTTCAAAATTTCACATACAAATACTTAACCCGGCGGTACACGGGTGAAATTGCCGAACACCAGTGCACAAACCCGGTCAAAATGACCGTGTGTATTTTTTTTACTCTCAAAAGCGTTTGCTCTCAAATATGATGGTCTTAAGTCATTCAAATATCGGTTTACAAGATTGAAAAAATAGTAATACCAAGTTACCACAAAAATTTAATGACAAATGAACATTTAAAAAAGCTAAGTATAAAAAACCTATACAATTATTTCTACACAAGAAACTTCGGGATATAAGAATACAAACGAAAAAAATTTGATTTTCAAAAAAATACCACAAAAATTGTAACATTTAATGCATTGTGGATAGAAATTATTCAATATCTTCATAATTTGTGCCCTCTGCGCAGTTGGTGCACAAACCATTTGTGTGTTCCTGTGTTCCTAGTGCCTAGTGCTACATACACAAGTGCATGAACCCGGTCGAATCGACCGTGCTCCGTCACTTTGTAAGTAATGAGCCACCTTTGTACAAACAATCAAACCGAAAAAAAAAACTTATGCTATCAGTCGTGCCAACCAACGATCAAGGGAGGTATACCTAAAATATTAGACACTGTTTACATTTGATTTTTTTTTAACAATAAGGCAAAAACTAAAAACCTGGTCATTTTGACCGTGACCCGTGCACTGCCACCTTATTTAGATCACACTGAATAACATCACTAAACAAAACTGGATTATTATATAGCTTTGTCTGATGATACAAATATGCTGATTTGAAATTTTATGTCACAAATCAAGTCTGCAGTATATGAGGTAAATAAGACGGGTCTTAGAACTGAGCCTTGTGGAACACTACTGTGCACGTCATTCGTTGTTGAAAAAGCACTTCCGATTCGTACCTGGAATTTTCTTCCCAATAAGAAGGATGTAATCCAGGCTAGGATATTCCCTCTTATTCCAATTCTAATTTTCTATTATTCCAAGGTGTTCTACCTTCGCTAGTAAATGTTTGAATGGGACTTGTTCGAATGTTTTTTCGAAGTCCAAGTACACTATGTCAATGGGGTTATATATGTCGAGTTCTCTTGTCCAGTTGTTTAGATTCAAAAGTAAGTTTGTAATAACAGATCTTCCAGGTGTAAAACCGTGTTGTATTGTCAGTCTTTGTCAAATTCGAGGTTAGTAGGTTAGGTTTTGTTTGTCATTTGACACACACTGACGCAATACTTAACCTGCTAATCTCGAATTTGACATAGACTGACAATGCACTTCAGTACTGCCAACTGATTCAGGCTATCCAGGGCCTACTGCAATTAAGTTTTTAAAAAACCACTCTGTACGTTTGGCAGTACTGAAGTGTATTGTCAAGCTATGTCATTCTATTCACTTCTTCGATATTCATTCAAATCTGCTGTACCATATTTTTGATGTTGTCTATCCATTTTGTTCTGGGTCTCCCCCTTCCTCTCTTCCCTTCTGTTCTTGCTTTCATCATCCTCTTTTCTTCCATTCACAACACACAGGACCGCGCCAGCATCAGTGGCCGCCTGTGTGCCGAGCCAAATTTGCCGCCCCAAAATTTACATTTTTGTTGTTAAATATAAATTTTATGTAGTACATACCTAGTTTAACTGTAACAAATCAAATTAATTTAAGTGAAAAACAGAAATTTTAAAAAAGTTTTATTAACAATAAAATTTACAAAAAAAATAGTGGAATAAAATTAATAAAAAAACAAAATTTTAGAAAATTATAAAAAGGAAACTTTCCTAGCTTTTTTCTCCGCAAATTCTTTAATTACTAATTCTAAATCGATGGAATCCATCGTGTCGCTTTCTATTGCTATTATAGACAGATTATTTAATCTGTTTTGTGACATTGTGGATCGCATATAATTTTTAATAATTTTTGTTTGGAGAAAGATCTCTCACCAGACGCAACTGAAACTGGTAACGTGAGTAATATTCTAAGAGCTATTGACATATTTGGAAATGATGCTATGAGCTGATTTTCAAAAATATATTCAAGAATGGACTGGGGCTCTAACTGATGCTTTTCAGCTGAAGTAGGTTTAAGATGTAATTTTAAAGATTTTATCTCTTCAAATAATTCTATTCCATCTACATCTGATTCCTTTCTAGAATCATCAGTTAGATGAAGTTGTAAATCTTTACAACGTTGTAATAGCTCGTTTTCCGTTAAATCAAACATATTATAGAGAAATCCAAACATAGTATCATATCTTGTTATTCCCTCAAATCTGTCTCTTAAAGACGATAAAGTTTGATCTAATATATTAAAATAAACGTTAACTTTATAAAAAATTTTTGGATCAATAATTGGTTCATCACTGTGTTCATAATCAAATTGTCTGGGTTTTCTTCGTGGTCTAACAGACTGAACAGCAGGGAAATTAGGTTCAATACCGAGTTCATCCGCAAGTGTATTAGCGTCAGTGAGAACATTATTGAATTCTTCATCTGATCGAAGATCTAAGAAAACATCTAACAAATTTTTATAATGCTCTAAGCAACTTTTTATATTTATAGTAGGATTTTGCATCATCGTGCTCAAAACATTAATTTTGATTAAAATATTGTACCAAATAATTGTTGAGCACAAAAATTTATAACTCTGAATTTTTAATGCCAAAGATTTGGCTTGATGTGAAGCACTGTGGTCTTGTACGGATAAACGATCTTCAATTACTTCTACCAATGCATCATATATTTGCCCAATTTGGTAACGCAGGGGCTTCACAGCGTCTATTCTACTAGACCACCGTGTATTACTAAGTGGTTTTAAATTTAAATTTGCTGTGTGTTTTTTCAGAATTGACCATCTTTTTACCGACGCAGCAAACAAAAACAAATAATTCTTGAACTATATCAAAATAACCAGAAGTCTCAAAAGAAACTTTAGCAGCATCGTTCACTACTAAATTTAATGTATGGGCTGTGCACGGCACAAAAAATGCTCGCGGATTTATTTCTAAAAATTTTTTTGCAAACCATTATGTTTGCCGCGCATATTTGCCCCATTATCGTACCCTTGGCCACGCATGTCGTAAATTCACTTAAACCCACTCCAGTTGAATCATTAATAGGACAAAATTCTATAAAATGCTCGCGTATTTTAATTTTTTTTTGAGGACTCATTCAACATTGTAAATCTAAAAATTATAGTCATTTGTTCGATATGACTAATATCCGGTGTACAGTCAAGAATGAGAGAATAGTATTTACATTTTCTAATTAAATCCAAAATATTATTTCTAATTTTGTTACCAATGACATCTATTATTTCATTCTGAATTTTGTCCCCTAAATAATTTACCATTCGTGTTTCATCTTTTTGTGACTTTTGAGTCCGAAGCACATGTTCTGATATAACAGAATCAAATTTTGAGATCATCTCAACAGCTTTTAAAAAATTACTGTTATTGCTTTCAAATAATTTATTAGATTGCCCGCATACAGCAAGACACTGTCGTGACAAATATTGTATTATTAAAATTATTCTCTCAATCACAGCATGCCAGTGCTTTGCTTCTGCATTCAACAAACGTAGTTGCATCTGGTTTACAGTTTGTTCTTTTGATAACAATTTTATAAGTTCTAACTGATTTTTAACATTTGCATTGTGAGTATCACTTTTTTCGTGCCTTGAAATCAATAGTGACAAATGCTGCCAGTCAGAAACACCTTCCTTTTGCGAAAAATTGTTTTTAATTTTGCCAATTATTGTACAACAAAAGCAATAAACTGCATTATTTTTTATTGAATAAACTAACCACGGTCTATTAATTTCTTCTCCATTTGGAAGAGAACGGTAGAAATATTTTTTCGAAAACTTTCGACCATTTTCATTAGTTGGGAAATTAAATTGCGTTACCTGAACAGGCCCTCTTTCTACTAAAATTTTTGTTAATGTTGATATTATCTCAGGCCACTCTCCAGGATCATCTGAGGTTGCTGTGTCCTGCTGCGACTGCTGTGAATCTGATGAGCAGCCAAATTTCTTTAGTTCAGAAAGCCTTGATAAGGATGACGTGCTGGCTTCTTCAGCGTCACCAACTTCTCTTCTCTCTGGTTTTGGAGACTCCGACAGATGTAGTCACCTTCTCTTCCCCAGATTCGGAATCTTCCCTCATAATTTCCATTTCGACTTCTTGGACGCACGGCTCATTAAGTGGCCCGGAAAGAGAACTAGAGCTTGATTCTAATGCTTCCGCTGACACATTTTCTGGCTTCAAATATTGTCAAGTATTGGCCAGTTTTTTCTTTTCTTCTTTTTTTTGTAGATTTTGTTTTCGATACTGAAAACCCGACAGCCTTTTCGTTTTTCTGTTCTAGAAAAATTATAACAATTTTATTACTTAATACAATTTAAGAATATGTAGGTAACTATCTGTGTATTGATTGATATATGATTGATATGTATGTAGGTACTTACCATATTTATAACTTTTCTTCAACTGTCTTCAAAACACAATCACTAACAAAATTAATTTTCTCTACTCGATCTTCTCTGCAGCCAATTCAAAAATTAAATGACCAAATAATTATCATTGCACCCATATTACCACAGCATTAATGTAAGCATCATATAATATTATATGTCTTAAAATTAGCTTTAAACAATTAGGTACTTACCGACAAAAGAGATCGCCGACACCTCGATCAAAAATAATATAAATACCTACTTCATAAATACGATATGTTTCACAGTCAATAAAAGCCGCCAGCCGCCAGTTTTCTGAAAAGTCACGTTTTGTTGCTTCTGAAAAATATCCGGCTTTTTTGTAATCATTGCATAAAGATGCATGGAAAGCGTTCCTTCAAGTTGGCTTCGTTTAACAATTAGCCGCCACGGAATAAAAACTAACTTCTAGAATTTACATAAACAATAATCCATGTAACCATATTATCAGGTGTTCATTTACACAATAAACATTTTTTATACCTATATAGGTACATATTTTTGAGCTTCTAAAATTTGTAAAGTAAAAAAATTTTACATTTTTTATTTTTTTATTTGTAATTTGTATATAATTTTTAAACCTTTTTGGCCGCCCCTGAATTTGGCCGCCCGTGTGCGGTGCACACATTGAACACTGGCTTGGCGCGGCCCTGACACCACATGTCCGTACCATTGCAGCTGTCTTTTTTGAATAGTTTCCACTATTGACTCTACCTTTAGTTCCTCCTTTATGGTTATATTTCTAATTCTATCTCTTCTAGTCCTGCCTACCATTTGTCTTAGATATCTCATTTCTTCTACCGTTATTTTACTCTTTTGTTTGTCTTGAATTGGCCAGGTTTCCGCTCCGTATATCAGCGTTGATACGTAGACTGATTTGTACAAGTGCAGCTTCGTTTCTCTTCTCAGTTTTTTTAATTTATTAATGATGTATTGATCTGATGGTATATTTTTGTTGCTTTTGGTGTTCTCTTTGTTATTTTTTGCTCTATTGTCCCGTCATTGCTTATCATGACGCCCAAGTACTCCTAAAAGTTTACTACCTCTAATCTATTCGGTTTGCATCTGATATTTGTCTTTTATTTTAATCTCCAAATATTGTATTCGTTCGGCATCATTCACCATAATTTGATAAGAAACACAACAAAAATGAAATGTAGTTAAGGTTTCATTTCTTTCAATTACCGTTGCTGTATTTACAAATTTGTAAAGAATTAAAGATTCAGTGATGTTTTGGGATTTGCTGATTTCAAAAACATCATTTGTTTTCTTAAAAGATAAAGCATGTCTTTAGAAATGTTTGTGAAGGTCCTATTTTAATGAAATTTGGAATATCAAAACTTAGAAATTGCGTGAAGACATAAAAAAATTCAGTCAGATTGCCAGATCCATTTTGTTACAGTGAATTTACAAGCCAAATTTAGTTACAAATACAATCTCAACGTTTTTTTTAAAACAATAATAGTTTCCGCACTAACTGCATTTAAATCTGCAAGTATTTAATTCATTCGGCATCATTCACCATAATTTGATAACAAAAACACTACTAGTGGAAGTTAGTAAAGGTTTCGTTTTCTTCGATGCTGTGAATTCTAAAGCTATTGCTGTATTTATGAATTTGTAAAGAATTAAATATGCATTTATATAACTAGTAGTGTTTTATCGTGGATTGGCAAGCATTTATTTATATAGACTGCTCAAAAAAAAAAAAATCAAAGTTTTTTTTTAATTGGCATAATACTGCTATAATCAGAGCTATTCCGAGTACACACAAAAAGCACTCGAGTACCGAGTACCTTTACATAAAATGTATTTGAGTACCGAGTACAAGTACAGAAGAATGGAATAGCTAGGAACAATGATAAGAATAAAACACAATAGTTATTTGCATACCTAGGCCGTGAAATGACTGTTTGGCGTACCAAGGAATGTTTGGCCAGCGAGACGGAAGTTGAGTCTGCCAAATTATTCTGAGCAAGCCAAACATTGCACAAACGTGGCATACACAACATTTTTTGCACATACGTTGCAACTTTATGTGCAACTGTGCCGATAAGTTCGCAGCTGCGAAATTTGTTCTTGCAGCCGTTACTAATAACATAACAACATCCACGAAATTGTAACAGCCGCAAAAATCGACTTTTCAGCATTGTTGTACAAAAAATGTTTTAAAGTCATATTAGACCAGTCATTAAAAAAAAGTGTTTTAGAAACATTAAATCCCTAAGTTATAATTTTTTTATGTTTTAAAACTCGGTGCCCTAATGCAAATTCCAAGTGTTTGATTTGGTGGGGGGCATCGCTCGCAACGCTATCTTCGAAAAATAGCGGGCAAAATCGCTTTTTTGGGAATATCTACGTTAGCGTTAGTCATACGACCAAAATACCTATTATCATTCTTATCAAGGACGTCATTTACAATAACTTTTGTTTGAATTTTTTTTTTCTAAGTCAACTGTATTCTGAACTAGAGCAACAATTGTTTGATTTTTATTGATTGAAAATTCTTTTAATTATAACTAACAAGCAAATTGCGCGCTACGCGCACGTGAAATAGGATACGCGAAAGGTCAAGCTCCGAGCCGAGCACTAAGATAAGAAAAACAAAACCTAAACAAATATAAACATCTGTGAAGCCGGAACGTGAGATTTTATTTTGTGCCACAGACACACACATTAAGGAAAATTATATTATAGATTATTGTTTTTCAGTCGTTTCCACACTATCATCAGGTAGTCGTGTCCAACCCCATTTCTAACGGTCGAATCCTTACAGATCCCTTCCCTTCTATTACTGAACATCTGGCCTTCGTATGCCTCGACCTTGGTGCAAATAGAATCACTCGTATCTATAGACAAAAATATGACTCTGGCTTACGCATGCGTATTGGGATTTGTAAGAATTTGGCCGATAGAAGTGAGGCCCGACACGGCAACCTGATTCCCCAAATCTTGTGGTTGTGTAAAAATGACTGAAAAATAATAGTCTTAATGAAGAATAATTTTCAACCCATACTCATTAAAAAAATCGTGTTAGGCTTTCCTTTGCACTGCCTTAGTTTAGAATCTATCTGGCATAGAGAAGAGTTTTTGGAAATGATGTCGTTGATAAGAATGATAACAAGTATTTTGGTCGTATGACTAACGGCAATGTAGATATTTCCGAACACTCGGTTTGCCCGCCATTTTTCTAAGATGGCTGTACGAGCGATCCCTCTCCCCTTCCCAAATTGGAAAATTTTGAATTTTCATTAGGACGAGTTTTAAAACACATCCAAAATTAGAACTTTAGGATTTAATGTTTCTTAAAACTACCTATATGGACTATATTTTATTGGTTTTCAAAATAAT